>CM026069.1:18982500-19257500 GCA_014839685.1 Anableps anableps
CCTGCTGTTGCTAACACTGCACCAGCTCACCTGGTGAGAGGCTCTCAATAAGCAGAATGAAAAGAAATTCATCAGCCATTTCCCCACATTCACTAAAACATTTTGACTCATCTCAGTTTGTTTAAATGGACTCCATTAGCTGCTTCAGCCACATTCAGGAGTAAAGCCACTGCATTTTATTGAGTAGTTGTTTGTAGTGCTGGCTGGGTTTGAATTGAGCAGAGATAGACAAACTCAGAGAGAGAGAAAGAGAGAGAGAGAGAGAGAGAGAGAGAGAGAGAGGGAGCAAGAGAGAGGCAGGGAAAGGAATTTCAATGTCTTTGGCCCAATTTGCAAAGAATTAATAAACCACTGCATCTCAGGCATCCCGATCCTGAAACTGCAGTCCACTGAGCTGCCATAGGTACTGCAGGGAGATACAGCACCTTGATATCTAGACAGGGCTTCTTTCTTCATCAGGATCACATGTAGTTTGTTTATGATGATTGGGATGTTTTTTTAGGGAATGTACTGCATAACATTTTACAGCAGTCAGCAAATGCATGAAGGATCGCAGGTGGGAAACTAACTGCATCTCAGAGAATGATGTAAAAGTGATTGCTGTGACTCTAAAATAGCCATAGGCTCAGATGAGGTTCTGATGGAATTTCAACCTTGAGCAAAAAAATCAGTGTTGCACATCACAAGATGTAACAGATTTTATTTAAAAAAAAACAAACAAATACAACTACTGTTGCTCTCACTGCTGCGATAATGACATATTAGTAGGATATTGAGTATTTATATTAATATTTATTCATAGTTACTTTGATGTTGAGGCGAAGAGCATGAGAGCACAATTTAGCAATTTATGTGGTATCTAAAATCATCACTGTCAGCTAAAACAGAAGAGACCCGGCAGGCTTCTTTAAAATCCAATTCAGTTTCAACTCAGTTCAATTTATTTACATAGCTCCAGTTCACAGCAAATGTCAGCTCAAGGTAGTTTACAATACAAACAGGTTCAATTCATTTCTAATTATGTAGAATTAAGTTCTGCACACATTCAATTCAAATCAATCCAGTTCATTCCGATACAGTCAAATACTCCTATTTAAAATCTTAAGAATGAGAAAAAAAGTTACAAGTTTTTACATTTCACACTGCTGGATCATACCAAGGTTGTAGCTTAAGCTTTCAAAAAGAAGAAAGGGACAAAACAAATAGAGAAGGAAAGTCACATAAAACAATGTTAAAACTCACACATGCTGTTTTTCAGCTGATCAAACATTTAGGATAACAGTAAAACAAACAAAAAAACCAACAACCTGGAAACCTCAATGCTTTTAGATGACCTGGAGAGTGTCCCCCGAGAGGGATACCTGGCTCTCCGTCCTGGACCTGTTGCTAATCTTGGATGGGCTAAAGACAATGAATGGATGGAAAATCTCCAAAACAAAATTTGTCCAAGTAGAACTAAGTTGTGAGTTGTTCTAATGCTCTTTCTTTATAAATTAATTTAAACATCCTTGATCTGAGTGTTTCCATAGGATATTGGGAACAATGCTCCACTGTTTTTCGAAACCTTCTTTACCATCCATCCCTAAATGTATTTAACAGGATTGAGGGACGTCATTCTCCTGGAGGAAGTTCCTGCTGAAAAACAGTAATCACTGCTTAGACAAGCAGGATACCTGATACAACATCTTCATAGCCAGCCATGGTCGGATGCCCCTGAACTTTATTGTTCTATTAAAGGAAATCATCGAGATCATGATGGAACTTCCTGTACTGTGCTCGATAGAAAGAGAATAAAACTGTCTTTCACCTTTTAGTGTCCCATGCTTGGTACTCCCTTGCAAAGTTCAAATGTGCAAGTTTGTGATGTGGGAAGAGACGGGAACTTTGAAGATATCTTCTTCAAAGTTTTGCCTTCATGAAGGCCTTAATTTGTTTCAAGGATGAGTCAGTGTCTTCATGGACCTCTACTGGATCAACAAGCTTACTGCTTTTTGAATTACCTCTTGACTTTTTTTCACAAGGTAGCAAGTTCTGTTTGTGTAAAACACTAAATTTTGTGGTTATGCATAGGTGCGCATGAGTTTCTTTTTCTTTCTTTTTTTTTTTTTTTTGCCATTTGGCTGGGTTGAAGGAAGATGAAGGCAGAGTAGGCAGACTGATTCTTTTATACAGGCATTCTGTATTGCTATTATTACAATTTTATATAAAAAATGTCTGAAAGTAAAGGTAGTATGTTGCAATTGTAAATGTTTATGTTTTAAAAATTAATTTCCTGTAACTCTTCCTTTGTTGTCTTAAGACTCTTCCATACTTCATCGAAGTGTCGAGATCGCCTTTCAGTGACTTAGTTGCGTGATGAAAATTGCATCTTTTTTTCACAGGGAGACATCTGCCTCCCCTTCTTCATACCAGGCCTGGTTCGAACTATTTCTCTCAGAGCTCTGTGCAAAGTGTTGTGTAATTGGTTATAAGTTTGTGGCTGTGTTTCATGCAGAAATGTGCTCAGACAGCAGTGTTGATATTTCGCTTGAACCAGTCAACTTCCACTATCTGGTTTTTGTATCTGCTGGAGACATGAATACTTCTGAGGAACGTTTATGAGACGTGGTGGGGAATTATGTACTTTTGTACGATTATTCACTAAATGTATGTCAAATGCTAAAAATTCCTGGATGGAAATTACAACATCCCGCAACCGCATGACCATGCATTGACTGTTTGGCTTTGGATGAAGTATGGGAGAGGCTTTAATCTCACTTGAATCTGGTTGGATTTGGGGCATCGCGTGGCGTAGTGGGTAGAGCGGGCACCCTGTATATAGAGGCTATAGTCCTTGTTGCGGTTGTCCTGGGTTCGACTGCCGACCTTGAAACCTTTGCCGAATGTCTTCTCCCCCCTTCTCCACCGCTTTCCTGTCTACCTACTAGCATAAAAATTGAAAAAAGGCCCCTAGCACCCAAAACAAACATAAATCTGGTTGGGAGTTTTTTCTGAAAAGAGTTGGTGGGTGGTACCCTGCTAAACTAGCCTATGAAGTCTATGTTTAGCTACTGTGTAGAAAAAATTCTACACATACACCATTGCCTTTTTGTAAACAAAGTGAACACCTCTAGGATTATGAACAAATCTTAAGGTGGTTTCCAGTTGCTTGGCCATCACATATGGCTGACTGACAACTCACTGTGACAGAATGGTGAGGAGTTGTAATCTGTTCTGCACATCAAGATGAGGATCCCATTCTGCAACTTAGCTTTGACTCAAGGTGTTCAGACTTCAGACTTGTGGTCTAAGCACTCATGACTCCACTGAGACTTTTAGTTTTAACTTGAGTCTCATGAACAATCTTACTACCATGTAATCACAGGTGAAAGTTAAGCTAGTACATGTAGATCATTTGAGTAAATGACTAATGTTGGCCTGTCTGAGTTACCTTTGTGTAGAAATGACAGGTTGCCAGGTCACATTATATTTGTAATGTTCCTCGACAGCACGTGGCAGTAAAAAGACTTAACAGCAGCTTCCAGGTTCCATTGTGTGTAATAATGCTTTTGAGCAAGTATTTATAGTAAGCGAGCCACAGACCGCAGCTCTGATAGATATATGGTTTTCCTCCTGCAAATAGGTGCATTTGATTTAATAATCAGAAGTGTTTGCAGATCTTGGGCTATTATTCGCTCAAAAAAAGAAAAAAAAAAACTGTCAGTGTTTGCTGTATCATTAAAGTGACTATCACACGGATGACTCTCGATTCAGAACAAAATAAACTTGATTTTATCGCTGTTAGGCTGGTTTCAGTAGAATAACACTTTTCCAAAGTAAAAGCACTTTCTGCTTCATTCATTCAGAAATTTGACATTAACTGGAGTTAACCAATTTTTACTGGTTTTTGAACCTGTTTCTATTTTAGTGTAGTGAACTTGTAATTCAGTTATACCCCTTTAATTTCAAAATAATTCAGATAAGTTAAAAGTATTCTTCACACATTGGATTGATTATTCAGAAATCGAAATAGAAATACCCTTTATTGTCCCACAGTGGGAAAATTCCAGTGCAATTGTAGCAAACTGACAGGCAGTCGAAACTTGTCGATTCACACAAAGATAAACGGAATAATAAAAAAAAAAAAAACAGAATTAAGAATGGCAAACTGTAACATAAGGGCAAAATTACAACATAACTTACTGTGCAGTTATTAAAAATAGCGTATTCCCATCCAAAGGAATGGACAACTGAGTGGGATAACTTTAAAACAATGTACAAAATGTGCACGTGTATGTGTGCATTAAAGACAACAGACTATTTACAATAAGCAACAATAAAACTGTGCAAGCAACAGAGATGTGAAAATACTAGCAGAAATTTAATTTAGAATGAGTAAAACTATGCAAATAACAGTGCAAATACCAGTACGGATGTAAACGCCTGTTGAGTTTGTTAGGAGCAGATGGTTAAAGAGTCTAACAGTTGCTGGGAAGAAGGGAAGGACCTACAATAATGCTCCTTTGAGCAATTAGGATGCAGTGGTCTGTCACTAAAGGAGCTTTCCAGTTCAGCAACACCTTAATGCATGAGGTGGGAGACATTGTCCAAAAGTAACATTATTTTAGCTAGAGTCCTTCTGTCTTCCACCACATGCACTGGGTGGAGGAAGCATCCTAGGGTAGATAAGCTGCTGCTCCAGCAGAAGATAGAAGATGGCTGATGCTGCTACAGAGTCAAAAAAGGTCTTCAGGAGCACCCTTGCACTACAAAAGACCTTAGTCTCTTCAGCAGGTAGAGTCTGCTCTGACCCTTCCTGTAAAGAGCATCAGTGTTGTGAGTCCAGTCTAAAAGATAAAGGTATTACATTTTTAGATGTCTAACAATGGTTTACATTTATAACCCTCAGCAATGCACTGTTATAGACAAACTAGACCGCATGCAGTTAATGTTAATTTAAGTCATTTGAAACTTGAGAGAAACTTGTGACCTGAGACTTGACTTGGACTTGGGAAAAAAATGACCTGTGAACATCTCTGTCTGCACATGACCAGAGAAAAATCTACAACTTACCATGCCATTTAAGAGTTTAAAATGCACATACAGTTTCAGTAGCTTAGAAAATGTTACTTTTTTAAAACTGCCGTAAACCTGAAAACCAAAAACTGGACCGCGCCTGGTCATTAAGATTTGATCCAGTTTAGTTCTGAATCCCATGTAATGACTCAAATTGTGTTGACCCAAGTCTTTTATGTCATGGTCATTAACTATAATTTATTAAAACGACCTTCCAAAGATTCATCTTGGTGCTACTGTGTGGCAATAAACCTTTTATCTTTTGCTATTCAACTCCTTAATGTTGGTCAAGACTTCAGAAGAGCTCAGCTTACAGTAGCGGACATTGTGTTTGAAAGATTAAATGCATTATTACTTAAGTTTTATTTTTTTGTTAATTTAGCCTTTAAAATCCCACTGAGATTAAAAACCTCTTTTTCAAGGGAATCCTGGCCAAGAGGCAGCAACAAATAAAACACAAAAAGTTACACAGTTAAAACAAAATGACAAGCTTCAAAAAACAGGTACATGTCATTGAATTGGCTTCAAGAACTTTTAGTTTTCAGTATTTGGAAACACAGACCAAATTAATAATTAAATGTTTAAAAGAAAAATTATATTCGCAAATAGTATTGGAAAATAAGACTCAATATATATTGTAAATACCTGCATGTATTGCCAAGGATTTTTTGTTTTAATTATTTGATCTCTATCCAACTCATAGTAGGTCCCATGTTGACAAGGTTTATTTCTGGCAGCGAGATCCTCATGAAGGACTCAGGCATTGTTTTGGCTGATGATGATGATGGTCCCTGTCTTGTCTCATAACCTTTGACATCCGCCAACATTGTACTCACAAGAGAACATTCACGTCTACTAAGTTAAAGTTGGAATGGAATCTATGTTTAAATGAGAGCTAGCAAAAACCTGAACATGATTATAAGCTTAAAAATGAACGTTTAGATGAAGGGGTGCTATATGGGACAAAAAAGCAGATAAGAAGAAATAAAGGCATCAAAAGGAGCGCATGATTGGTGCTTCAGAGAGCTGATAGAGGAGGAGAACAGGAGATGGAGTGTGCAGTGTGCTTGTGTTCTGCTGATACAGATCAGATTTCATAAAGATCCACATGACTGCCTCATAACAAGGGGATGGAGCGAGGAATGAGATGGAGATATAAGGCTGAGGCAAACAGAGACATGAAGAAATTGATAAATAGCTGCTTGCAATCCCTGCAGCTGCTGTCTTTGTTTTTCCGGCTTGTGTTTTTCCTGTTGAGCTTTATATGATTATCCAAACTGTAATTTGGAAAGAAAAAAGATTGGTGAACAATAAAAAGGAAGGGAAACTTTATGAATTAGATTTTAATTGAATCAGCGTTAGTTATGAGTTGCCCTGTTTTGTTAACCATCCACATTACTATGACGTTTCCCATCTCTGCTTAAAACTACTCTGGTTGTCTGACTTACAGTAACAACCATGTAAGCTTCATCACTCCTTATTGTAAGGACTGGCAGGAGGCCAAGTGTAGATCCTGCAGAGCCTCTGTCTAAGTTACTGAATGACAAACTGACCCAATGATTGACTGGGAGCTTAGTGATATTTACCACAAGGCAGGTGCCTTCACTGCTGTCACTACAGTTTGACGATACCTTTTTCATCAGATTTACTGTGCCTTGCAAAAGTATTCACACCTCTTGTGCTTTTTCACACTTTGTCACATTACAGCCATAAACTTCATTATATTGGGATTTTATGTGAAAGACCTAAACAAAGACAGGCATAGTATTGACGTGGAAGGAAAATGGTACATGGTTTTCAACATTTTTATTAAAAACAATATAAGAGGTATGGCATCCATTTTATTTCTTCCCACTTTACACTGATATCCCTAAATAAAGTGTAACCCAATCCCAGTGTAGTGTGTAATTGTAAAGTAAAACAAAACAAACAAACAAAAAAGATAGTTTTAAAAATTCTTTTAAAATTCTTTCAAACAATAAAGAACCATATTTTACTGCAGTCAAAAATGTCTTTTGGGGTATGTCTCAGTCTATCTTATGCAGATCAAGACACTGACACTTAACTTCTTCTTTGTGTAATAAATTTAGATTTGGACTTTAACTGGCCCGTTCTAACACATAATTATATGCTTTGATTTAAACCATTTCATTGTAGTTCTGTCTATATGTTTGGATTGTTGTCTTGCAGAGAGATGAATCTCCGACCCCAGTCTCTAAAGGCCCATTTATGCTCAACATTACATATGCAGATGCAGCGGGATGGAGTCCTATCTTCCTTTTGTGTGTTCATTTTGTGCATATTATGGTTTGTCTTCATGAAGCTTTCAGATGCATACCCAGATGTAAAGAATGGAACAATACCACTGGAAATTGTGGGGGGTGATGTGGTGAATTGTAGCTCACCTGTGATTAGCAAAAGGCACCAAAAAGCAGCAGACAATGACAGAAATGGTAAAATATTTCCATATGCATGCCATCATGCATCTGCACCTATTACCCACATTTTTCAGAGAATAAGTTAGTTTTCTATCTTTTTTCACATTGAATTACCTGTTAGTTGGCTACGTTGCCTTACAACAAGCATGAGTGCAGGGGGCTTGCTGCAGTGGCTATTGTCATGAGATTTTAGATTTACCAGCACTCTGCTGCCAATTCAGCCAAAGTTTTGAAGTCAGGGAACATTTATCCAAGTGAAGTAATCAGAAGTTGGCAAGACTTTCTGAACGAGGGTTTTTCTCATCCTACAAGCCCTTGCTTCAATGGGAGGAAATTCCACTGCATGTGATCCTTCTGCACCAGTGGTTTAGCTGCATAGGTCTGTGCCCTGTAATAGTCACAAACACACTCCAAAGCCTCCATAACTCTTCAGTGCATTGGCAGTTCCCAGATAGCAAGATGCACTGAGTATGGTGTCTAGATCAGAGATGATGCTCTGATGGGAATATTTGTTTTTGACTGATTTACTTACCACCACAGTGTACTCTGTGTGTAAAGTTGAAAGCATCTGTGCATCTGGACCAAGTGGTCAGGTTTATGAATTGTAATCTGTCAAAATGACATATGGTCTTCAAATTTTTCCATTGCCATTTAAAGAAAATGGTGAAAGATGGAAAAATTTTCAGTTAACGTAACCCTTGGCTGTGTCTCAGCAGCAAACAGGACGTATTTTGGCTTTCTTTTCATAGTGACTTTCCTCTTGCCACTCTTTTATAAATGCCAGATTTTCAGATAGTTGTCTTTTTAGATTCCAGATCTTTGCAGCTCCCCCAGAGTTACCATAGATCTCTTTGCTGCTCCTCTGATTAATGTTCTCCTTGCCCATCATTTCAGTTTTGGTGAACAGCCATGTCTTTGTAGGTTTGCAGTTGTACCATATTTGTTCTATTTCTGGAAAGATAGTTTGAACAGTACTCTCTGAGCTTAGAATGTTGTTTTTAACCCAATTTAAACTTCTCTGCAACTTTATCCCTGATGCTGTTTGCTCACTAATGTTCTCTAGCAAGCCTCCTAGGTCATCGAAGAACAGCTGTATTTATATTGAGATTAAATTTCATGAAGTTGGACTCCGTTTAGTAATTACATTGCCTCTAAGTGACTTTGGTAATATTGTGTTTTGTTTGCAGGGGTATCACAGCAAAGGGGACAGTATACAAAGTCTTGCAACATTATTAATATTTTTGAATTTAAATTTTGAATACCAGATATTAATTTTGCTCCCCTTCACAATGATGTACTGCTTTGTGTGGTTCCATTACACAAATCCCAGTGAAATACATTCATTGTGGTGGTTGTAATGTAAGAAAATGTGAGAAACTTCAATAGGTATGAATTATTTTGCAAGATTCTGTAAATTCAAAATAATAAGTGCGACACTGTGGCATAAAAGTGATCAGTAAGGCTCACTGGAAATGTGAGTTTGTTTATTGGTCTTTGGCTTGTTTCCTCTAATTTTCCCTTGCTCTTTATAGTTTTCAGCTGTCTTTGGACAGAGGGTGTGTGGACATCAGACAGTGACAGCATGTGGGTGTGAGGGTTTAAAAAACAGCAATTGGAACAAATTGCCGTCACATTTAAACATGTTCATGGTATATGTAGGCGTATTTGATGCCTGCATACACTAAAAAACTGTGACATTGTAGCAACTACATACTATAGGGTAGTTCCTCCTTTGGCTCCTAAAACAGCTCTGACATTGAAGACAAGGATTCAACTCAGCTTTTTCCACAATATCTGGCACCAAGTTATTATCAATCCTTTAAGTTCAAAGATTTGTTGAGCAGAGATGTGCATTGATCAGATGCCATTTTCCAGAATCTTCCAGAATCCTCTGATTGAATTTAAAACTTGGAAGCTAAATCAAGATGTTGTGCTCTTTACAAACATTCTTAAAGGATTTTTGCAGTGCTTCAGGTCACATGATCCTCGGTAAAGCAGCCGCTGCAATCAGTATCATTTTCTTAAAGAGTTATATTTTGTTTCTGACAGCACATAGGTCAATAGTGTGTGTCAGAACAGTATTGGCAATACTGGCAGTTCTCACTACCATTGCTGTACATCTCTTAAAATATAAGGAACCTGATAAGTATGCGTCAGCACCCCCTCATACTCTACAAACCCTGCTAATACAGCTACATTAGCTCTCAAGTGCATTTCAAGATCCTGGTTTTGACTTGGAGAGCTCTGCATGGACAGTCAGTCCCTACAACCCCTTCAGGTTTGTGTGCTCATCTGATCAAAGCCTGCATATGATCCCCAATGCAAAACTACAGGAAACTAAAGAAGACAGCCTTTTCTTCTGTGACTCCAAGACTCTGGACCTCTCTTCCTTCGTCAAAGATTAAGCTTTTCTGTGATTTGAATTTTATCAGCTCCAATATTGACTATGAGAACATTGCAAATAAGACTATGACCCTAAAACTGGGATTCCGTATGGTGAACATGTTGGTATGTCCTAATTAGAAGATATGTCATTCATTGTGTCATTGTGTGGACACTAAAGAAGCAACACCTATTGCTGCTATTAAGACAATGCATGTCAAGATGCTCGAGTATTAGTTGTGGTACGCAGCAGACTGCAGGCTAGCTAAAAGATCCCATATCCCAGCTAATTCACCAGCTAGTGCCAGCTTGTTAGACTTGCAGTGTTATTCTATAAAGAGGAGAAGAAGAGCTAATATTAAAATCAGCTTTATTGGCCAAGATTGTGTGCACAGACAAAATTTTTTTTAGGTTTCCCATGCGTACAGTGTACTAGTGTTGTAGTCAAGACCACCTAACCCAAGATCAAGACCAGAATGTATCAAGACCGAGACAAGACCAAGGCTTTTAGAGTCCAAGACCCAGTCAAGACCAAGACTAGTGCCCCACGCCACGCTACATGACACAATAAAATGTGAAACATGGTCAAAATTGCTTCTCAAATTGATCTGAAAGATCCACATCCATATCCACAAAGAGCACAAGTCCTTTTGTTCATAGTAAAGAAACATTCAAAAGAATCAGATCGTTTGTACATTACTATATTGCAGACCTTGATCATAGCGTTGTCAGACATGTGCGACATGTCGGTCAGCACGTCCAGACAATAAGTCAGGGCGGAGACTGTTTTTTTTTTTTAACATCACTTACACATAACTTACCTATCTTTATGCTTCCCTTCTAAGTGACGATAAAAGTTGGACATAGTCTCCACCATCTGAAAGTTAAAGCACTGCAGAACTTACATGTCGCTGTATGCTTTCCCCTGGATGCTGTTTTACAGATATAGTATTTATAATTTATGAAGCCAAATTTAATTACTGACGATTTGGCAAACATCTTTTCCCACTCCCTGACAACAACAGCTCACTTTCTTTGCTGTGTGCAAGTGAAAGGGGGTGGAGAAGGGTGACAGTGGTAACAAAAACACATAATTAGCAATGAGTCACAATTATTTCATGGATTTGAATCAGTATTTTTACATCCAGTGAAAGCAAGGATGTTAATAAATTAATTGGACAATATTCTTGCAATTTGGTGGTATTTCTACAGTTGTGGTCTTGACTGTTCTTGAAATAAAATCCAGAGTCCTTAATGTCTGAGACCAAGACAAGACCAACCTCAAGTACTAGAGCACTGCAATGTATAGACATTAAGTATAAATATATAAACTTTAAAGGAAATTTCTGTGCAATAAGTACATTTACCGAATAACTGATGCAGAATCCATTGGGGATTTATACTATATTTTGCTTCAGTCTTCCACTACTATCTGTTAAAAAAATGAAATAAGTCTTTTAAAATAGGCTTTAATAACTGACTTTAAATGCATCTCCTACATGTGACTGAAGAATTTAACTCTAATATTTTTACTTGAATCAAACTGATTTATAAATCATTGCAAGTTGACTGTCAGCTCTCTCACCTGTGTTCTTTTGTTTTCTGTATATTTATGTCTATCAATGTCAAAGCAACAATAAACAAATTTCATAGACATTATTATGTTTGTAATAATTAATTTATCAAATTATTTTAGCTTTGATAGTGTATTGTTGCTTTTCCATATTGAAAACAAGAAATTGGGTTATGTTACCCATTTTGTTTGAAACTTACAATGAGTTTTCTACGTCACTCAAATTATGAATTTGAAGGCAGAACCATCCTACTTTGACACCAGTGACTTGTTGCCTATATCTCGTTTTCCTCTCATTAATCTAAACAGTGAGCAGTCAGGAGGGAATAACAAAGTGAAAAGAAATAACTATGCAATCTGATTATCATGAAACAGAGTAAATTAGATGTTATCAGCTCAGATTGGGGTTGCTGAGTTTCTCATGTCGTTAAAAGATTCGAGCACATCAGTTAGTTTGTGCCCTGCTCAGTGCAGCAATTCCACAATTCAAAAGGTCCAGTGACTCATACTGTTATAGCTAAGCTGTGAAGTGATAATATGCCCGCTAGGTTATAATACATGTTTTGATCTGTAATTTTAATATAAGGTACAGTATTAAGTTTATTGCAAAATTATCAGCTTTCTTCAGCAGCTATTTACACAGATACCCAAACAAGCTTAGAGGGTAGAATAAGAAGTCCTCTAATCAGCAAATGTTAATAAAGCTATGTGAAGTCATTATTGTTACTTGTATATTGGAAGTTAATGTAATAGGGAAAATGTTAAGCATAAAAAGAATAAACAGGCATGATTTTTGTCCCATCTTAGTTTATCACAAGAACAAAGAAAAAAAAAAATTATTTCATTTTTTGAATAGAAAATGTTTATCTATTTTGAATTCTGTATTCTAAAAGAAGTGTAACAATACTGTGTATGTGTATTACACGTAGTTATGCTGATATGTGGTATTGTGTCAGCTCACCTCTTCACCACTCCGTAACCCTATTTTCATCCTAAGTGTTGCTGTTTCCTCCATTTCCCATTCATAAACAAACCAGTTGATACATATCTACTTAAGCATTACTTATCAATTTATTTCTTCTTGATAAAGTATTTTTGATCAATTGAGGAGATAATTATAAAAAAAAAAATTAAAACTCACATATTTCATTTAATTGTACACGTTTTCTTCTAAAGTCTTTACAATGTATTTCTGTTAATTCTAATTCTAGTCCAAGTTTAGGCCAACTGATTCTTATGAAGTATGATAGATGATAATCCTGATCAACACAAAATAACTCTGAGCGAGTTCCTGCTGATAGATATTATTTATTGTGGTCTGATAATCCTTACAGTAGGCATGGATAGATTTAGAAAATTACTTCAACTCTTTAATGCATGAGTTAAAACCTCACTCAGGACTTTTTGTCCCTCAATGTATTCGGTCAGCTTTAAGAATAAAAATAAATGTTAAACTCAGTTTTTTTTAAGAATGCACTTTTCAAAGAGCTTCAGGTCCCAGGTGGACAACAAGCATTTAGACTATGAAATATGCATGTGACAAATTAATAATACAATATACTGAATGAAAAATATTGTAACTAATGTGACTACATATATAGCATTTCTATTCTCTTATATTGCTTAACTACATTCTCCGGTTACCTTCGGTTACTGGTTACTTTCACTACTTTCACATAGTAATTTCCTCTTGGGGATAAATAACGTACTATTGAATTGAAGTGAATTGAATCTCTCATTCAGCTCTTTGTTCATATTGTTTATTGATGCTACCAATATTTTTTACCTGGAAGGATCTCATACTATAAAATGACTGACAAGATATTTGACTGGTGTTTAATGTTTCTGTCCTAATGCCTCCCATTTGAAGAATGTTTACAGAATGTTTTTGTGGACTTACACTGGTTCATAAGTAGGTTAGCAGTGGCAAGAGTCCAAAAAAGTGACTTTTAAGCAAGTATACCATCAACCCACACACACATAAAAAGTGGGCTTTTTAAAGACTGTCCACTGCAGTGACCACTATGATTAAAAGGGTTGAATGATTGGCTGTGCAGGTGTTGGGTACAAATAGACCGAATCTGCAAAAGTAGAGAATAAGAATGGGGGCCATATGACCAGACCCCACTCAACATTGGGAACAAAACATTGACTGGTTGCTCTTGCCAAAAAATAGCCAGTCATATAACTCCTCGTCAGTTCTTTTCCATCCAGCCATCCGTTCATTATCTATATTTGCTTGTCCTTGCAGCATCGCAGGAGGCTGCAGCTCTTCTCCTGTGGTCATTTGGCAAGAGCTGGGGTAGACCCCGGACAGGTCGCCGGTCCATCACAGAGGCAGCACAGAGACACATAGGACAAACAACCATGCACAAACACACCCATTCCTAAGGGCAATGTAGAAAGACCAATTAACCTAATAATCATATCTTTAGATTGTGGAAGTACCTGGAATACCCAGAGAGTAGCCACGCTTACACAGAGAGAACTTGCAAGCTCCATGCAGAAAGACCTCAGGCCAGGATTAAAACCCAGGTTGTTCTTGCTGCAAGGTTGCAAGTGCTAGTTCTTTTCCAGTTGTCATTAACCAAAACACTTCAAATTTGAGTTCATTTCTTGGCTACTCTTGAAAACATTTGCTGTTTTTTGCCAACCATTTTATAGCAGGAATGCAGCATCACATTACTATGCAATTCCTCTTTTACTGATGATGGCATTAGATTGCACTTAGCGGCAGTTTAGATTCATTGCTACCCCCGATGGTCGTGGCTTGTAGGTTAATAATGTTTATTTCCTACTTAATAAAGTTTGGTGCTAAATTTCAAACGTTGCAAAAAAGTATTGTTTTACTTTTTTTTTTTCCAGAACAAACATTTAACTTTAATCTATAAATGACCCCAAATGGCCACAAAAGGCATTTGACCCAATTAATATTTAAGAAAAAGCTAACAACAGGCTTGAAGCCTTGCTCTTTGTGCCCAATATCTCTAAAAGATCCCCTGCTCTCTCACAACCTTCCTGTGACTACATTTATAATGCATGAAGTCATTATGCAATGACCATGAATCCACAACAGCTACAATAGTATGGCAGCTGTCAAAGCACCAGGATGCCAATTACCTCTTATGGCCATGTGCCATCACTAACACCTTTCTGTGGTCTTCCTTATACACCTCTATGGTGTGAAAAAAAGGCAGTAGAAAAAAGCAAAAAAAAGGCTGAAACAGAAAAAATAAATTATAGTGGTGGTTAAAAAGTAGAGGGGATTATTTAGAGGATTTTAATCTGGAATGGAAAGAGAAACTGGAAGAGATGCAAAAAATAAAAGGGGGAGTGGGTCACTAAATGAGGGTCAGCTTTGGATTATTAAAGACGTCCAAAGTTGTCACCATCTGTCACATTTGCACTG
Organism: Anableps anableps; assembly: GCA_014839685.1. Classification (NCBI taxonomy): domain Eukaryota; kingdom Metazoa; phylum Chordata; class Actinopteri; order Cyprinodontiformes; family Anablepidae; genus Anableps; species Anableps anableps. The sequence continues at coordinate 18,997,358 of CM026069.1, forward strand.
CTCAAGAAAATAAAGGGAACACCTAAACAAAAGAATGTAACTCCAAATCAGTCACACCTTTGTGGAATCAGTGTCACCAGACAGGCAGTAACACTTATTGTGAATCAATTTCACCTACTGCTGTGCAAATGGAACATACAACAGGTGGAAATGAGAGGCAATTAGCAAGACAACCCCCATAAAAGAGTGATTCTGTAGGTGGTGACCACAGATCATTTCTCTGTTCTCGTCCTTTTTGGTTGAACTTTGTCACTTTTTCATTTTGTCAGTGCTGTCTTGCATAGAGGCATCATGAGGCGTTTTTTTTTACAGCCCACTGAAGTTGTTCAAGTAGTGCAGCTAATCCAAGACGGAACATCAATGTGAGTGGTGGCAAGAAGATTTGCTGTGTCTCTCAGCACAGTGTCCAGAGCATGGAATAGGTACCAGGAGATAGACCAGTATACCAGGAGACATGGAGGGGATGTAGGAGGGCTACAACCCAGCAACAGGACTGCTACCTCGTCCTTTGTGCAAGGAGGAACAGAAGGTCCACTGCCAGGGCCCTACAAAAAGACCTCCCAGCACGCCACTAATATGCATGTTTCTATTCAAACTGTCAGAAACAGACTCCATGAGGATGGTATGAGGACCTGACGTCCACATATAGGGCCTGCGCTTACAGCCCAACACCGTGCAGGACGGTTGGCGTTTGCTAGGGAACACCAAAATTGGCAGAGTCACCACTGGATGGACGCAGGTTCACACTGAGTACATGTGACAGATGTGACAGAGTCTGGAGACAACGTGGAGAACGTTATGCTGCCTGCAACATCCTCCAGCATGACCTGTTTGGTGGTGGGTCAGTCATGGTGTGGGGAGGCATTTCTTTGGATGTCCGCACAGCCCTCCATGTGCTAGCCAGAGGTGCCCTGACTGCCATCAGGTACCGGGATGAAATCCTCAGACCCATTGTGAGACCATATGCTGGTGCAGTGGGCCCTGGGTTCCTTGCATGACAGTGTGGCTGAAGTGTGTCAGCAGTTCCTGCATGATGAGGGCATTGATGTTATGGACTGGCCTGCCCGTTCCCCAGACCTGAATCCAACTGAGCACATCTGGGACATCATGTTTCGGTCAATCCACCAATGCCATGTTGCACCACAGACTGTTCAGGAGCTAACTGATGCTCTAATCCAGGTCTGGGAAGAGATCCCTCAGGAGAACATCCACTGTCTCATCAGGAGCATGCCCAGGCGTTGTCAGGAGGTTATACAGGCACATGGAAGCCACACATACTACTGAGCCTCATTTAGATTTGTCTTGAGGAATATTTACTGACGTTGAATCAGCCTATCATGTTATTTTCCACTTTCATATTGAGTATGAATCCAAATCCAGATGTCCATGGTGTAATAATTTTGATTTACATTGATAATTTTTGTGTTATTTTCTTAATCAATTCCACTGTGTTTCATTGAGAATATTTAATTAATTGAGATCTAGGATGTGTTATTTTAGTGTTCCCTTTAATTTTGTGAGCAGTGCATTTGCCATGCTTTTGTAAATGGATAAACAATGTTTACCAATTAGTGGTGGTGCTGAGTTTTATGGATGCTTAAATCCTTCCTCAATTAGACATTTCACATCATTCCCAATTATGACTCACTTCAATGATTTTCCACATACAAATTTCCCGTTATTCATTTAGGCTGAAGGGTTTTTTTCAGCCTGTACTGGATGAGTGGTAAACAGTCAGTCAGTCAGTCAGGTAAACAATTCAACATGCATACACTATAACCATTACAGTAAATACAAACCACACATTGACTGTAGTTTACTTTCTAGTTCATCTTCCTTGGATATTTTTGGACAGCAAGGAGAAAGTGGGGTGTTTAGTTTAGACCCAGGGGAATGTAGGGAGAGCATTCAAACACTGAGCTTAATTTACTGTATAATGTTTAAGTATATCTTTTTTTTTTTTTTTGCTCTCATAATCTCTTGTGTTTTTAGTTATCTGGAGTGTTTCTCTGAGTTTAACTTTCCTAAAAATCCTCACAGTGAGAGGACTAATTTAACACTTCAGAAAACCTGCTGTTTGAGACTTTTTTTGCTGAGGTTTGTATATTCAGATCCATTTGAGGAAATAACGCTGGAAAGACAGGGCAATTGTGCAACTCAATTCACAAATGCTGTTCAGTGGAAAATAATGGAAAATAATACAAAGAATCTATATTACAAAGTCAACATATTAGTTGCTGAAACTGAAATGTGTTATTAGCAATCAAATAACAAACTAGTGCAATTAAAAAAGTAAGCACCCAAAGTATACTGCATTTATTTTAAGTATGGGTCATTTCAAAACTTTAAATGTTCAGTAATATTAAACAAACTATATTACAGGTCCTGATTACGCTCTTTGTCAGATTAAAGTACCTTTTTAAAATAACAACTTTTAAGCAGGTATTAACCATACTTTTCATTAAGCCCACATCCATGTATTAAAAATGCTTTTTTCTATTTGTGTGTTTTAATATTCTAATCTTAAAGGTTGTGTTTTTTATTTTCTATAAGTGGAAAATCATAATTACCAGAAATAAAAATCAGAAGGTCCTACGATGTGAAGTGCACCAATGTTTGTTCACACAGTCAGGGTAATGTCCTGAGGCAACATCTTCAATGTAATAATGGTGGCCAAATAGAAAAATATAAATTTAACATCAAAACTTAAAAAAAAAAAAAAAATTCTTTAAAAAAATCATGTTTGACCTATTTAGCTTAGATTTCCAGAATACATTCTTTGAATAAACCCTGCACATTTAATTTGCTGAGACATATGGTCTATTGTAAAGTTTAAAGTCAAACTATTTTTTGGTAATTTAAGATAATCTCTGATTTTCTTTAGCTATTGGATTGTAATTATGCTGAACTTTTAATTTTAATTTAAATGTTTTTTTCAAGCATAACTAAGAAAACCTTTAACTCAGTACTTCTGCTTATATATGTAATGTTTAATATATTGGCAATCTATTACAAATATAAGTGCAAATGAAGTTTAGCTATTTTTGTAAAATAAAAAAATGTAGTCTTGTGGCATCAAAACACACAAGCTTATACTAGATGCAGAATTTTATTTTTTACGTGTGTATTTTAGAAAGTTTTTAAAATTTTGTGTTAAATACTTTCATTAGATCTATAATATAATGAGATGTCTTGAGTGTTCTTAGAGGACTGAGGTATTTCTTCATGTCTACCCTTATTGGCATTGACCATTTCCTAAATTTTATGTTGTGCTCAGTCTTGCATTTTCTGTACAATTTGAATTGCTGTATCCAGGCTGTTTAAGTCTGTGGTGTGTGTTTATATAAAATCCACAATCCGGTAAGTTAGTTCGTAGAACAGGGAGGGATGTCGGCGAGGTTGGACTTGCCAAGGAAGGTTTTGACCCCTTTCAAAACTACTTGCAGTTCTAAGTACTGTAGATATTATAGTTTACAAATTTGAAATTAGTGCAACTATTAGTGTAAGAGACATGCACAAAATTATGATATCCTCGCTTTTGAAAGGAACGACTCAGTGTTTTGATTAAATAATGTTGCTGACTTTTTGCATTCCACTATTGAGAGCTGAACTTCACTTCATATTATATTTTTTCTTTTTGCAATGCAAAGTTCATCCAAATTTATTTTCAAAATACTTGTATTAATTATTGTACTTGTAAATATATCAATATTTCATGCACTGTCTTTATTGTGTCTTTATTGACATTTTAAAGTGTGTTTTCTAAAACTTGGGATAATGCAATATCTTATTCTGTAAGGATAATAAGAATCTCAACATAAGAGCCATTCTAAAGTGAAAATGTTGTAGGGGTTTTTGTATGTTTTTGCACTGGATTTGACTTCGGATCCACAAATATAAAATAATATGGTTTATCTCTTACGTGTTAATGAAACTGCAGACCAAAACTGACTCTGTTTTCTGTTTCAATGCTGATTGCTCTTAAGTGGCTTAATACTAAAATTTTTTCCTCTTTCAGGTGCAAGAGTGGTTATGTCTGAACTGTCAGATGCAGAGAGCGCTGGGGATGGATATGACTACACCACGCTCCAAGAGTCAGCAACAGATCCACTCTCCTTCTCATCCAACCCAACCTGAGCCCAAACCTGATGTTATCAATCGGCCTGCACCTCAGCCACAACCCACTCCTCAGAAACAGCCTCCAGCTCAGGCCCATCCAGCGCCTGGCCCTACCAAACAGCCTGTTACAGGTGGTCCTAGTCATCAACAACCCAAACTGCCTCCAGGAGCGGTCCCTCTCCCTGGGATGGCAAAGGCCCCATCCCAGCCGGATCTTTCTCGAGGCTCACCTGCTCACCAGCCCCAGCACCCCCGCCAGGATCAGACTCGCAGTGCAGGAAGCTCCCCATCACGACAGCCCCCACCCCCAGAGCAGACATTTGGAAAGCTGTTTGGCTTTGGTGCTTCCCTTCTAAACCAGGCTAGCACTCTCATATCTGAGACCACTCAACCCCAGCAACAACAACAGCCCCCAAAACCAGCTCCCAAACCAGGGGGTCCTCCGGGTTCAGGACCTGGAGCAGGTAAATCTCCAGGACAGCCTGCACAACAAGGGCCACAACCCCCGCCTCAGCAGCAACAACGGCATGCTCCCCCTGAGTCTTCTAAACCCAAAGCCTCCTGCCCCCTCTGCAAGACCAACCTTAATATTGGCAATGCAGCCGAGGAACCCAACTACAACACCTGCACACAGTGCCACTCCCAGGTGTGCAACATGTGTGGATTCAATCCCACTCCACACCTAGTTGAGGTAAGGCTCTGAGTTGTTTTTTTTTTATTATTTGCTTTTAATTTTTCAGCTACTCTACACACAAAAATTAAGCTACATTAAATTATTTATTGTTTTGTTTTCGTCAGTGGGACCAGTTGTTGGAGATGTTACCTCACTGCAAAAAGGTTTAAATCCCACCTGAAGCCTTTCTGTCTTGAGTTTGCATTCTCTCCCTGTTCATGTTTTCCAAAGGTACTCTGGTTTTATCCTGGTTCTGGTTCTTCTTCCTCATTCCAAAATTAAATACCTGGGTGGAAATTCAAAGTTGCCCATCAAATTCAAGATTGAATGCTTATTTCTTTTTCTTATCATTGACTGGTAACCTATCCGGGGTATACTTATTCTATTGATCCCTGGAGAAAGGCTGCAATCCCCTAGTGACCCTAAACAGAATTAGATAGATGCAAAGAAATTTGTGCAAGGGTCTAATATTTGCTCCAAATGCTGTTAAAGGGTCAGGAAATACGTTTTTAAAAAAAGATCTTTCAGGTTTTTTTTATCATCAAGACGATAGTGGCGACAGTGGTAGGAGTTTGTCCCGCAGTTGGTGGGGTGCCGGTTTGATCCCCACTCCATCTGCCTCTGTCATTGTGTCCTTGGGAAAGGCGCTTCACCCGCCTTGCCTGCTGGTGGTGGTCAGAGTTCCCGGTGGCACCAGTGCAAGGCAGCCTCACTTCTGTCAGACCTCCCCAGGGCAGCTCTGGCTACAATCCAGTAGCTTACCACCATCAAGTGAAGTCAAGTTTATTTGTATAGCACATTTAAGCAGCAAGGCAGTTCAAAGTGCTTCACATCAGTGTGTGAATGACTGAATGTAGTGTGAAGCGCTTTGGAGTTCTCTGGACTTGATAAAGTGCTATACAAGTACATGCTATTTACCATTTAGGTTCTTATTAGTTTAGTAATTCAAATCAAAATGTGAAATTCACATTGTTTTACATTATTACTCACAAAGGGATAGAATTCAAGCAGTAATTTTGAATGATTATTGCTTACAGCAATTGAAATTCAGTTTAAGACCAATGAAAAGGGATTTATATAACAGAAATGTTGCCTGCTGAAAAGTGTTACCATGTACATCACTGTATGCACTCAGTAGGGGCTCCTTTTGCATGGATTACTACAACAATGTGGCGTGACATGGAGACTGTTGCACTGCTGAAGTGTTGAGAAGGTTCCTTTCATAGTTTTTTTGAAGAATTGTAGTGTATGTTGGCACTTTAACTATACAAATAGTATTATTAATCCCAGTATCCCTGCAAGAAGTTGCCCTGATATCACCAATTTAATTTAACAGTGTGTAAACAACAAGCAATGCTTGTGATGAGTTCACTGTTCTGGGGAGCTTTGGTTGTTTGCTGGTCTTGCTACGCCTGACAAGCTCTTGACAAAAACAATTCTCTACTTCATAAGTGCACCATGGGTTTTAGGTCAAGCCAGCTCGAAGCAATACCAGTAGTTCCCATTGCTTCCCAAATCATTGCTTACTGTAGAAATTTTTGGGATTTCCAACAACTTCAGTTTTGTGTCTCTCCATTCTTCCTCTAGATTCTAGGATATAAATTTTCAAGGAAATCTTCACAAGGGTGCTATCTCTGTTACTTGTGCTCATTTTTCTACTACACTTTTTTCCCTTCCATTCACCTGTCCACTAATATGCTTGGATACAGCATCTTATGAACCACCAGCTTCTTAAGCAATGATCTTTTGTGACTTACCCTCATTGTAGAGGGAGTCAGTGACTCTACTGCACAACTGTCAGGTCAGCAGTCTTCCTTATGTTTGTGTGTATGCAGTGTGTTTGATTAGAAGTGATCATTTAAAAATATTGCAATGGATGTTTCTGCAGAAGATTAACAGATATTTCAGCTGTAAGCACCATATCAGATATGCTGATTATTTAAAAATCACAACAGGTTTTTATGAAAAACTTGCTCCATCCTCTTTCATCGTGTCTTAGTCAGCACCTGCTGGGTTGTGCGCTGTCAGAGTCTTTCATCTAGGTAACAGAGTGAAGTCCAGACTGTGACTCACCTCATCAGTGATTTTAGCCTGGGGTAGCACAAAAATATATGACCAGTCTACAAGAAATGGAGCCTTATTAAGGTCAATTAAGTGGATTATCTTTGTATTTATTAGAAATGCAGGGGCTATATTCCTCTTGTAAGTACCTTCTCGTTCTGCGTCATGGTGGGGGTCTAGTTAGTAACAGGGACTTGCAATACCTTCCAGAGCCAGGCAATAACAGATTTTAATTATGCAAATCAAGTCCAATTGAATGATAGCAGTAATAACAGGGTTGCTTCAGAACGCTGGCTTTTTATGGGAATGTCTTGTCTTTCCAGGCATCTGGTTGTCACAGGCACTAGCAGAGGCCATTCATAGATCGCTATGGAAACAGAGAGATAATTTGTCTGTCAGCCATCCCCTTTCATGCTTGGCTGCTACGATGCAGAATGTCTCCAAAAACTTTCAGACTGCTGCTGTTCTGTATTCAAGACAGACACATTTGTTGGGTGTGTTGTGTTTCTGCTCCGCAAGCTATGGTCGGCTACTCGCTTCAACATAAGGTGGATTTTCTTTTATTGTTTTTTTCAAGTGGGTTGCTCAAGAGTGTGCAATACATTTTTTAACATTTCTGAGACTTTTTATTTTGTATCTTCACTGGTTAGTGATATTTCAACAGCCAGTTTGACATACTGTAGTCCTCCTCATCTTCACCCATTTGTTCACCAAAACGAGTTGTTCCTGTTCCTTCCCCTTTGTATTTTCTTGGCAGCATTTCATTAGTTTTAATGTAGGTGTGGTGACGCAGCTGTAACAAAAAAAGATACACAAAATCTGTTGCTGTGACTGATAATTTTCTCCAGTTTTTCTCTTGGTTTTAAAGCATATCTGTCGCATTCAGACACAAGCTGGTATGAAAGTCTGTTTGTATGATAACCTCAAGCAAAAATACCATAGCTTGACAGGATTGCTGTGTAGCATTAAATAAAAATATAAACATGTATAACATTATTAAACTGCCTTCTTTTAAAAACAGAACTGCAAATAGTACTACTACTGCTGATAAAACAATATCATTTATTTCTACAACTGCACAATGTATTGAATCACAGCTATAATTAATACAAATAGGAAATCAGCCAATCACATGGCAGCAAGTTAGGCCTAGCTTTAGAACAGGAAGAAAAGGGTTTTAAATGAGTCTCAACATAGCATGTAGGTATGTTTTAGCTGGTTTGAATATTTCAAAAAAGTGCTGATCTGCTGGGACTCTCATGCACAACCATCTCTCAGGTTTACAGAATGAATACAATGGTGTGAAAAAGAGGAAATAAACAATGAGCAGCACTTCATGACAGATCAGAGGAGAATAGGGAAACTAGTTTAAGATAGTAAAAGGCAACTGCAGCTCAAATAACCACTCACTGCAACCAAAGTATGCAGAACACCATCTCTAAACCTACAACACATCAAACCTTGAAGGAGATGGGCTACAGTGTTACAAGACCACAATCAGTGCGACTTCTATCAGCTAAGAACAGGAAGCTGAGGCTACAATTTGCACATGCTCACCAAAATTGGCCCACAAATGGAAATATGTTTCCTGGTTCCATAGTGTACCCATCTACTGATAACACTTTTAGGGTGTGGTGCAAAAGGGGATTGGCTACTGAAAAATCTGCAGAAAATGCATGATGCTATCATGTCAGTATGGACCAAAATCTCCTCGGAATATTTCTGACACTTTGTTGACTCTTCATCTATAGAATTAAGGCAGCTCTGATGGCAAACATGAGTCCAATCTAATACTAACAATGTGTACCTAATAAAGTGGCTGGTCAGTGTATTATAGCTGCCATACCTTCATAGTAATGTATTCTGCCAGTGAGATTGACTGCCACAGCCCAGACATTATATGGATCACTGTGGCTGAGAAGCTAAAACTTATAAAGAGTAATATTAAAGTCATGATGATGGAAAGGAAACAGTGAGGAAAATGTTGGTTAAATGTAACTGATAGCACATTCACAATATTTAATTATATTAATCTTAATATTGTAACCACATGTTTTCCTAATATCACACAGCCCCACATATTTCTATAATATTACTTGTAATTATTTAGGGCATGCAAAGATATTGCGAAGAACAATGCTGAAATATGAATTTAGTTAGAAGCAATGGGATTAAAGAGTATATCAATGTGAGCTAAATCAGCCATGTTATCTAACCTGTTGTATTTGTTATCAACATACATGCCAGCTCTAGTAGCCTAGTTGTCTAAAAACTTTTTAAAGTGTGATGGGTGATGTTTATCAGTCTCCAAGCTGTGATTATCTGTGTTTTAGCTGCTGAAAAACGCGCAGTTCAATTGGATTCAGTCTATTCAGAGCCAGTTTGCAACAAATGTCTCAAAGCACTGAAGGTGAGACTCCAATGTTACCTCTGTTAAGGGGTCAGGGGAAAAAAAGTCCTGCACAAAATACAGGTATTGTTTCATACTTGAAGTTAGTGAGAGATGAAAAATGTCAGTGATAGAATACCACCATCGACACTGATGCTGATGATGCGAGTTGTCGATATTTTCATCTCTAGCTCTTGTGATATCAGTCATGCCATCAATGTCTGCACCTTGTCTCTCATTTGCTTCATTGGGTGCTCTGTCGATGTTGATTTCACTCCCATACAAGTCATTGTACAAGCAGAGGTTTGCCTTCTGCACTTCAACACCATCATTTTTTCTCTTTTATTTAATGCACTTTTAGGACAACAAAAAGTGGTTGCAAAGATCTAAAAAAATGGTTGTAAATTATGCATCTCAATACACTAGATTAAGCAGATTTGTTTCGGTGATCCAGTCTAAAAACGTGCTGATACACAGTAGCTGCCAACTTACAGTTTTTAGCTTTTTTATTTTGCAACACAAAGTTTCAGTAAATACAAAATTCAATTTTTTAAGGGGAAAAAACAGAGATCCAAACTACCATTAACAATTCCTGGGAAGGTTCTCCACTGTTCCATGTTTTCTCCATTTGTCCATAATGAGACTTACTGTGGTTCGCTGAGTGGGTTTTGTAACCACTTCTAGACTTATTAGATCTTATTGACTTTGCAAAGGTGGGGCAATACATTTTCATGTGGTGTCAAGTTGTTTAGGTTGCTTTTTTCCCCTGTTCTACTACTTTTTGTATTTATTCCGGTTATATCTGTCTGATATTCACATATTTTGATATATCGCAAATATATCTGTGAGGGAGTAAATAGTTTTTCACGACACTGTAAGTTAGAAACTAAATGCAGGGTGAACAAAATGTTCAGAGAAGGTACTTAAATGAATGACTGCACAAACATAGACATTTTTTTGGTTTATTGTTACACCAAGTCTGGCACCATGACATTTATCATGACATTTATCTATTTTTGTATTCTATTTTTGGCAAGTTGTAGATGTGGCACTGTTGGATGTGTGATGATAAGTTAGCTTTGTATTTAATAGCAGATGCTGGCAAGACATGAAGGTTTTATTTATTTATTTTTTTTGGTGACTTGTTAACAGTTAATGTAAATCATTACCAGTCTTTCAAAAATCTGTTTCCTTCATTCTTTTTGAAAAATGTATCTTTTCAAGACAAATTTCTGATATCTACTTAGATTCACAATTGATTTTAGTGCTTTTTTTTCTTTCCTTCCATAAAAATACATTTATAGCAAAAGAACATTTCCCTTTGAGAGTTGACAGCCAAGAAAATGGGTTTGTTAGAGAATGACACTGCAAATCGGGAGAAAACAGCAAAAGCGTGGGCTGAAATAAAAGGCCCAGAACTTTGTTTTTTTGTGTGTAAAAACAAATCTGTGCATATTAACTTCTAAAAACATTGATTTAATAAGCATTTATGCTCTTTTCAGTGTCTGGCCCACCCACATAGTTTGAGAATTGATTAGCACATCCTTTCTCATGATGTTTTGTTGCATATGAGAATCATATTATACTGGAAATACATATAAATCTTCGTTTTCTGTCATGTTACTAGTGACACAATGCATAATTCATATGAAGAGAATCAGGCTGAGCTCTTTAAAAACACAGTCAGCTCCTTTTTGATCTTAGATGAGATGACGAGCGGCGGCGTCTGCGAGAAAAAGGGTGGAAGAAACGGAGAAGAATGGGGGTGGGGGACAGGAAGGGATGAAGTGAAAGATTGTGGAGAAAGAAGAAAGTGAGAATCAGAGATAATGAGTGAAAGGAAGCCAAATGTTTGTCACATTGCAGAATTTTTCATATCAATTAGAGTTGCAACTCATGTGTGGCTCTGAGTAAATAAGATGTCCTTGTTTTGGGACTTTTACTCCCATATTATGCTTCTCTAAATTAAAACTGATGAGTGTCCTTGTCTTCTCCCTTGGGTTTGGCTGTAAATATGACAAGGTGTTTTTACTGAAGCGTCTGCTGCTCAGTTGGATATCCAGTACTCTGAAGTCAAACCTCATTCCTAAATTTCTTCATTATTCTGTCATTTCTTTTATCCTGCACCCTAAATACAGAGTTACAGGGTTGGTGCTCTAGATTAGCTTTTCCTCAACTGTACATACAGGTAGAAGGAGGAATGCTGTAATTCATCATCCCTCAGAGCCCAGCAGTGGCAAACTGTAAAGCAGTATTTCTTTCCTTGTCAGTTTTCCTATGTGGCTAAATTTTTCGTCCCCATGGTTTGGCAGGCGCTATGCTTTGACTCTGTGTGTCTATTATTATGATATAGAAGCCTGCCCTCTGTTTATAATGAGGTGGAGGCCCTGAGTGGGTCATAAATAAGGCAGTGAGTTTTTCAGAGAACTGTAGAAAAGGTGTAGAGAAACAGAAAACATAGCTCATCAATATTTCAGATGCTCATTGTAAATAGTTCATGCGGTGTGGAGCAGTAAGAGAACTGTTTGATTCCACATGTCACATGTGGTCAGTATGTGTTGATGTGTGAGTGAGCTGTATGTCCATGCATATATATCTCTGAGGCAAAATGCACACATGTTCTCGCATGAGTCTGTGGGAAGCTGTTAATTTAACTGTTGCATAAGATTTATTACAGAATTAAATAACCCGCATACACATACATATCATGTGTCTCTGTGCCTTTCCTGCTGCTTAGAGACATGAAGATTTATCGGACTAATTTAAGTTTAGTTTTAACAAACAGCTGTAAACCACCTTGAACTTTTTCACATTTTGTCATAATACAGTCACAAACTTCAATGTATTTTAAATGGGATCTTTTGCCATTGACCAACACAAAGTAGTGAAAGTAAAAGTGTCATGGTTTTTAAAGACCTTTTTAACAGAAAAAACCCTTAAATTTTAACAATCACCTTCAATAACAACTGCAAATCCTTTGGGGTATGTCTCTATGAACTTCACACTTCTACAGACTAAAAAACAAGCATCCCTGCATGATGCTGCCACCACCATGTTTCACAGTGGGGGTGCAGAATCAATATTCCTCCACACATTGTGTTTTGCGAGTAACCAAAAAAGTTTAATGCTGGCCTAAACTGACCATAAAGGGCAGATTTGTAGGGTGCGTAACTAATACATGCTCTGTCAGTAAGCTTAGGATCTCTACAGTTCCTCCAGAGTAACTTCTCCACAACTTTATCCCTTTACTGTCTTATGTGTTCCTTGGTCTTCATTATGGTGTTTGTTCATAAAAATCCTCTAATACGTAAATATTTATACACAGGTTGGATCTTTGCTAATTAAGTGACTTTGAAGGCAGCTGATTGCACTGGAATTTATTTAGGGGCATTAGATGAAGAAATAGACATACAGGTTAAAATTGTATAAAACATGTAATTATTTATTTTTCTACTTCACAGTTATGTACAGACTGCAGCTCAGTTGGTAGACTAGCTGTCTTGCTATCCCAAAGTTGGGGGTTTTATTCAAGCTTCTTCCTGTCACATGTTGATGTGCACCAGCGCAAGGCACTTAAACCCAAGTTGCCTACCGATCTGTGTATTGGTGTACATATGTATGCACGTTTCTGAGTGCCATTGGGTGAATGTGACTCTAGTGTAAAGTGCTTTATGAAGGCAGTAGATTTACCATTTACTTTGAGTTAATCTATTATATGTAATCCCAAGAAAACACACCGAAGTATGGAGTTGTATTGTGAGAAAATGAGAAAAGGTTCATGGGGTATGAATAGAGGCACTTAATGCTGTACATCTACACAGTAAACTGACTGAAAAAAGCTCAGAATTCAACCCACTAACCAGTCGGTGACTCATTCTTTCACTTTTTCATTGTAAGATCCAGCCACTGGTACCCAGAGGACAATATCTACATAGTGGCACAAAAAAAGTGGGCTCATTGTCTTATATGCACATCTTTGGCGGAGCAGTTGCAATTACTATGCTTATATATATATGCTTTTATATATATATTATATATATATATATATATATATATATATATATATAATATTATATATATATATATATAATATATATTATCTTTTGGTCTTAGTTTACAACATACTCATAGACTAGAATGATATTTTAGTGCAAAACTTAAACCAAAGTTGAAGTACTCAGAAAGTACAACATCAAGCTCCCAGGCCTCTGGTAGAGGACCCGAGCTCAGAGGATGAGAAAGACCACCCGTGGAGGGTGAGAAGGGAATTTATATATATATATATATATATATATATATATGTCTGCAGTAACTTAGTGCTATATCGACTAAGTTTTATATATGCTGTGGGAGACGTTTTGCTTTTCATGAGTTGTCAAAAAATTCCACTTAAAGCATTCATCCATGAAAAAATTTCTTTGTGCAAAGTAGCGTGATGCTCATTTAGCTGTCACCAAGAGAGGTATAGCCTATCTAAATGTCATACATTCAGAATTTCTCATTTTTAATTTGTGTTCTTGCATCAGGGCTAAGTCCCCTTGTAGACCCAGCAGGTATTTATAGAACATATGTAGAATGTGCACAGATCTCTCAGATGTAGCCTTAGTATGGATGAACATGTCACTCTTATTCTCAAACGTCCTGGAAATGTTTTCTGAAGGTTGGCACCAGCCTGTGTCTCCCTCAGGAGTCTTATACAAAGCCAGATGGCTGGCGGCATCAGGCATCCAAGCCTGCCGTGTTCACGCTGGTTTTTCCCAAAGTGACGATAGTACTCTGTCACATGATTCAGTCCTGCATCCGCTCCCAATCAGCTGGTTGTTTACCACAGTGAAGCACAATACATACAACTTGATATTCTTGATATATATTTTCTGAATTAGGATCCAAAAAGATATGCCTTTTTGCATTCAAGAGGGTCTTGAAGTATAAACATTGTTATAGTCAAGTACACAAAAAAATCTTTTGTTTAGATATAATCTTTTGGTCTTAGTTTACAACATACTCATAGACTAGAATGATATTTTAGTGCAAAACTTAAACCAAAGTTGAAGTACTCAGAAAATACAACATCGACAAAAACATGTCAATCTAAGTAGAAGAAACCAAAATAATTTATAAGATGGCTTGAGGGGTGTTGGAGAAAAGGTATGGGGTTATAAACTTGAGACTGGGCTTTGAGAACACTATGAAAAGGCAGATTTTTTTATGTTATTTTCACTGTTTTCTGTTTGCATCAGACTTTAAGTTTCCATCAATAACTGCTCAGAGAGGGGTTCAGTCATCTTAGATAGTTTACAACCATAAATCTTTTTTTTTTTGTAGTTTATCCCATTAGAGTGTAAATGAGCTCAAATATATATGTATAGTAGTTTTTAACCTGTGTGGGCCTTGCTTTAAATTCCAAAATAATTTTTTGTAATGGATTTCCTTGCTGACTTGTACCATTATCTGTTTCAGCACTTTTGTGAATGTGTTGTAGTTCTCTTATGTGCTAATGGATGCAAACTTCCTCTTGACATTCTACTCTTCAATGGGACACAGTGGTTGTTGTCTTGTCTTGACTTGCAGCATTCACTCCTCCTGGACGACCATGTAGAGACAGCAGACAATCACTTGCATTGTATTGTTGACTTTACAGCAATCCCTCATACCGAGCATGCATGTAGTGACAGTGGACAGTGGAAAAACTCCTCTTTAACAGACAGAAACCTCCAGCAGAACCTGGCTCAGTACAAGCGGCCATCTGCCACAAATGACTGGGGGGGGTTGAGAAGACAGAGCAGATATACAAAAAAGAAGCTGAAGAACTGATATAGGAGTACTGCCCCCCCCCCACCAGGAAGGCACCACAGCCTTAACAGAATGCCAGACCAGGTGTCGAGAGAGGAAAAAACCTGAGAGAAAACAAAAAAACATAAAGTTAACAGTTAAAATAACGGCTAATAATGCAAATTGGAGAGTAGTAGAAAAAGAAAGTGAGGAAAAGTGGTCTGTTTGTCTTCCAGCAGCCTAAGCCTGTGGCAGCATAACTACAGAGATAGCTCAGGATAACCTAACCCCTTAGAATGAGTGATGAGAGAGGCAGCGCCAGGGAGAACGTCTTTCTGGACTGTGTTTCCCCCCGTACACTCTACCTCCTCCCTCTCCCCCACTTGACTGGGCAAACATTGCTGTTTTAACTAAGAGCTTCAACAAAAATGAAAGTTTTAAGCCTAGTCTTTAAAGTAGACAGGGTGTGTGCCTCACGGAGTAAAACTGGGAGCTGGTTACACAGGAGAGGAGCTTGATAACTAAATAAAAAGGTGATAACTTGAGCCTTGACTTCTATTTGGGTTGTAAGACTTGACTTGAGACTTGACTTTGACTTGTCAAGTCATATTTTAGCTGGAAATTTAAAGTTCTGACTGTAGTTGGTTTTGGACCTCACCACTTGAGACTTGGCCTTGAAAAAAATGACTTGTGAACATCTTTGCTGTGTGTATTTGTGAAAGTTTAATTATTTTCTTAAACTGATGTTACTCAAACTCTGAAAAGAGATGAGATAATAAATCCAGCTAAAACATTTCTTTTTCAGTATGGTCATTTTTAATGTGGCTTGATGTTTTGTGAGGCTCTTTATGATTTTTATCTTGAAAGGTGCTATATAAATAAAGTTTTACTAACTTACTAAATAGTTCTTGTAATGTAGGCATACAATTTGTAGTCCAGTCAAATGAAATGAGATTTTTCAGACTTTTTTCAGGAATAACAGATAGATTATGAGTTGGTAAGGGGTTAAAATCTCATGTTTAGTTGCAACTGTTAAATCTTACAATAAGGGTATGAAGCTAGGGAGTATATAGTATTATGTCAAGGGTCAGCCCACATGAGGACATTCCACTTGAGTATGTAGAGAGGATAGAGAGTGGGGGAGGGGTACTCTTGACGAAAAAGCTAATAGTTGAGTGTTACTAATCCATGTTCAGTAAGCGTAGTGATCCCCTTGAGTACAGGGCTTAACCCCAACACATCATCGTGAGGGCTCACCCACACAAATAAATGTCATCTGAGAATAGTAAGCCATGTCAGATAATTAAACTGAGACAATGGCATTTTGGTTTCAACTGATAACTACATCAGCTTTGGAGGGATTGAAACATGGAAATATCATGAATCCTTTTTTTCTGATAAGCTTTGTTTGAATTTTATTCAGTACAGTTAATAACATTTAGCATGTTATTGTGCTGCAGTGTGACGGGAAGATGATGTACAGCAACGACTGCTTCCTGTTGAGATTATGTGGCACCCAGCACAGATGGCATGCTGGTTTGGAGGCTTAAATGCCACTCACTCTCCTCTCTGGGACCTTTGTTTTTGGCATTGAGCTCTTGGCTCAGACTAACTTGCATGATCTTGGACATAACTTCTCTGTTTAGATGTAACACAAATTACCTCCTCCGCATTTAAGTTTTTTAGATATTTTGTTTACTTTTCAAATTATATTAATTAGGTTTTTTAAAATTTGGGAGCAAAATGTCTATTTCTTGCCTCCATTGATGCCAGTTTTGAATGTTGTTGGGTATAATAGAACTTTGGTTTTGTTTGTATTTACAACAAGATGCTTCTGAGGCCCTCTCCGACACTGCCATGCACAAGCAGCACCAACAGTGCTCTTGATGAATGACTACCTGAAAAAGACAGAGACCAGACTGAAATTGAATTACCCCTCTAGTTCTTTCCTGTTTTTCTCCAAATGCTCTTTCTCTCTCACCTTGTGAGTAAATGTGCTTCAAGGCCTGCAAGTGACCTTAACATTGGCTTAATCACCTCTTCAGAACTCATCATCTTCAAGGCCTGGTGGCAACGCTAACGAGCTTTAGCGATGCTCCAGGGGCTCCCGGCAGTGCAATGTCTATCCTCCCTGACAGAATCACAGAGGTGGGCTGGTGCAGTCTACCCACTACTAAAACTGTGCCTTTCTGTCTCAGCACATCACTTCACCCACCTCATTGGTGCTCTGGCTCTCCTCTTGGCCGTGCATCACCGCAGGCATGCAGCTTCTCCTTAAGGCTGGTACTGGGGGGTGTGGGTTAGAGGAATGCACTCTGCAAACACTAAAAGGATGCTGAGACAAATGCAAGATTATTGACGTGTGGTTGTATGTCGAGAGATACAAAAAACACAGTCAAACTGAGAGCTTTAATAAAAAAGAAGCAGGAGATTGAGAGACAAAATGAAAGAGATAAAGTTCACAGATTGCTCTGATATTACATTTAACCCCTTGCTAATCTTCTCAGTGCTGCAGCTGTCAGGCAGGAATGAAGATGATCAGATCAGTTGGTGAGGGTCTGAGCTCCTGCCATTAGAAGGGGCCTCACTACAATAGCATTACAACTAAAAGCAGCATGATGACCCTAGGAAGCAACCAGGAAGATTGTGTTCCCATTTCCTCCATTAGTGAAGACACTGCAGCTCCACCTCCATCACACCTAGTGTAAATATCCACCACATTGTAAAGTATTTACCCGTCTTGAGGTTTTTCAGATTTTATTACATTAGAAACCCTAACTTTAATGTATTTTCTTGGAATTGCATGTCATAAACCACCCCAAAGTGGGACATAAATATGAAGTGGAAAGAAAGGTTAATGGTTTCAAAACGTTTTACAAGCAAAAATCTGAAATTGTGTGGCGTGCATATAAATTCAGATCCCTTAATTCAGATATTCATAAATAAAATCTAATGCAATATTTTGCCTTTAGAAGTCACATAAGAGTGTCCGCCTTTGTTTAATTTGATTTTAGTATAAATACAGCTGTTCTGTGAAGGCATCAGAGGTTGTTTAGATAAGAAACACCATCTTGAAGACAAAGGAACAGAGCAGACATGTTAGGAATAAAATTGTGGAAAAGTTTAAAGCAGGGTGTGGTTATAAAAGAATATCCTAAGCTTTAGACATCTCATATAGATCTTTTCAATTCATACATCATAAACGGAAAGACCTTGGCACAGCTGCAAAGTTACCAAGATATTGCCATCAGTCTAAACTGACAACTTGGACAAGAAGAGCATTATTCAAAGCATCCAGCTCTGGAGGAACTGCAGAAATCCACAGCTCAAGTGAGATAAGATAATTATTAGTCACATATTCCACAAATCCGTCCTTTGTGGATAAGTGGCAAGAAGAAAGTCACTGTTGACAGAAAGTCATAAGAAGCTCTGTTTGCAGTTTGCCACAAACCATGCAATGGAAACACCAAACATGTGGAAGAAGATGCTCTGTTAAAAACACATATTGCATGTTACTCTGAACACCCTATTCACAGCATGAAACATGGTGTTGGAAGCATCATGCTGTGGGGATGCTTTTCTCCAGCAGGGACAGGGAAACTTGAAAGTTCATGGGAAAAGTAAAGGAGCTAAATACAGGGCAGTACTGGATGAAAACCTGGTAGAACTTACAAAAGACTTCACACGGGTTCCCCTTCCAGTAGGACCTTAAACATATATCTCTAGCAGGGATGGAGGTCTTGAGACCGGTCTCGACCTGTTTTTTTCCGATCTTGGGCTTGGTCTCGGTCTCACATTATTATGCCTCAGTCTTGGTCTTGGTCTCGTTCGACAAATTGGGTCAAGACCAGTTCGAAACTCAATAGTTTTTGTCAAAATTACAGAAACTTCACTTCCTTTTATCTTCACCCTCAGAAGCACAACAAAATGAATTAAAAGCACTGATCAGAGAGCAGCTGTGTTCCACCATCTCAGAAAAAACTAATATTATTATTACTAAGGACAGTGAAATCGTGTTGCATGTGATTGTTTACAAAACCAAAAGTTAAATCAGACCAAACCTTTCTTGTTTTAGGTCAGTTAGAATTACCAAAATTATTCCTATTTGCTAAATGCCAGAAAATCTAACAATAACACATTTTACAGATTTTTTTGTGACTTTCTTCAAATTTAAAAGTTTACATACATTTGATCGGTATCAGGGATAATTGTATTCTAAATTGTTGGCAAATTAGCAAATAGAAATAATTTTGGTAATTCTAACTAACCTAAAATTAGAAAAGTTTGTTAAAAAAAATGTTAATGTGTCTTTTTTATTTGTTGTACGTAAATATATGGTTTCAGCTGCAGCTCATAAGCTGTCATATTAGATAATCTCTTGACAATGTGTCAGTCCATTAAGGTTTAGTTTACTTTGACATCTAATTTTACTTCTTGCGTTATATAACATGCTTCTTTTGCAGTTTGTAGATTTGTTGTTTTGTCTGGTTAGTTGGTTTAAGCTGTGCTATAGACTTCAGTTTAAATATGCATGTGTGCATAGAGTGGGGGTAATAAGAAACCAGTCTAAGAAACTCCCAGACTTGGATTAAAGTTGTTATTTTACCACATTCTGGTGATAGGTTACTGCTTGGGCAACTTGCCTTGTTTTCTGCTGTGAGGTTTGTGAATTATATTTTCTTGGCTCCTGGTTGTAGCTTGTTCCTGGGAGGACTTTAAAATAAAACATAGCAAAGGAGACAGGCTGATTAACTTGTCCTTGAGACAGACATATGTGACAAGATGAGACGTATGGGTTGACAAGGCTTTGCTTGCAGTGAAAAATTGGCTTTGTTTAGCAGTGTTTACTGCAGTTTTATTGTCCTCTTAGATGACAGACGTATATAACAGACATACATACCTTTTATTATGGGCATTGTCTATATTATGATTTTGACTTGGATGACTTTTGCAAAATGCACATCACAGTCTTGATTATACATGGTATTTACTTATTTTCTATATAATACTACAGATGAGTGGAAATGCAATTATTCTGTGCATATTGCTTTGAAAAGTAATTCTCCCTTCTTGATTATTTTTTTTATTTTTTATTTTATTTATTTTTTTTGTTGCTGTTTTGTCACACTCAAATGTGTAAAATCACCCAAAAATTTAACACAATTAATACAATTAACACAAAGATAATCTTAGTAAATACAAAACACAGTTTTGATGATTTTTTTTTTCCTGAGCTAAGAAAGCTGTCCGATTCAAACTGACCCCATGTGAAATCCCCCCCCTCCCTTGTTATATCATAAATTAGCTGTCAAGCCACACTCAGGCTTGATTGTTCCCAGACCTATTTAATCAAGATATCACTTAATGAACATTGTGCCGACACTAAAAACACGGTGGTAGTAGTGTGATGGTCTGGGTGTGCTTTGTTGCTTTAGGAGCTGGATAACCTGTTGTATTCAATGGAACCATGAAGTTTGCTTTCTAAAATAAAATCCTGAAAGAGAACATCCTACCATTAGTTTGTGACCTTAAGTTTAACTGCTCTTGGGTTATAGAAAATAAAGTATTGGATTGGCCAAGTTAGCCAAGTCTGGGCTGAAATCCAACTGTGATTCTATGGCATGACCTTTGCTCACAAATGTTCAAATGTGACTGAACTAAAAACAAAAGTTCCAAAATCCCATTACAGGTATACATAAAATAATCATAGCCTGTTTTCATAAGCATTGGATGGTCGTTGTTGCCACACGGGATGGCACAAGTAATTTTTTAAACAGGGCAGGTTGGTTTGGATAGCATTTTTCATAATTATATGAAATCATCATATGTTAACTGGATTTTCATTTGCCTGGGTTGTCGCAGTCGGATATAAGCTTTTTCTTGATGACCTAAAAAATATAGGTGTAACAATTAAAGCAAAAAAACAGTAGAAATCTGTTGGAGGGCAGCTATTTTTCACAGCCCTGGGCGTGAGATTATTAATCTTCTACTGGACGCTCCAAATAAGCTGCACTGTTATCAACCTGTGCATATTCTGTATCTGATTTAATCTCATTTAACCAAGCTGCAACTCTGTTTTCTATTATTTCACTGACATTAGGTCTGTGGGAAAATTACATCCTGCAAAGGTTGGGATCAGTGAATGAAATGGGCAATAAAACTACACAGTCAAGCAAAACATAAAAAGTTGTGTTCTCTGAAACTTGTTGCTGTTACTCAAAGGATTTTTAAAATTTTATGGAAACATTGCACAGGAATAATTTTAACTTTTTCATTGTTTTCTGGGCAATTTAGCAAAGATGAGTAATAATATTAAAAACGAAAGCCATCCACATTAACCTTTGACTTCAGAGCAGCACAAGTCAATCTTGAAATGCTTGAAGTACATGAAGTGTTTGAACAGGGAATTTGAGATATGCTGTTCCTAAGATAAAGATTGTTGCATCTTTGAGGGATGAAAAAGTGGATTCACAAATTCTCAACCAACAGTAGAGGAGGTGATGAGTTACTGTGTGGGCTTTTAATAGAAACAATTGCATGTACCTCCTACCTGTTGTTATACACAGTTTATAGCATGGATATGGTGCTATTTGGAGTTTAGATACATCAGGCTTTGGGCTTCAGCACGTTCAATTTGAGTTATATAATGGATACTTAAAATAATGCGCCAAGTCTCAGGTTTAATTTAGACATGTTTGCGTATGTAGAGCCTTGGCTGTTAAATGATGGATACAAAGGGGATCTGGCTTGCCAAAATCAAAATAACTTATTCTACCCAAAAGGTGTTTACATACTTTAAAACTGTGGAGGAACAGCCTTGTGGGAGAGCAGAATATTATTCACATTGTTAAAAGAACTTTGAGATCACCACGTGCATGTCAATAATCCTCTTGTTTTTTCCTCAGCAAGAAAGAAGAGTGTAACTTTGATCTGCCAGAAGATACAAACACAAGGGCAAAGCTAAGCTGCAGTTTCAAAAGGTAGCATAGAACATTTTTAGGTTTACGTTGGTGTGTTCTTATTGTTAAATTAGGATTGGGCATTATACACTTTCTGTGATGTTGGCTTGTTACATGTAATTTAAGGCATGTTGCTTGTAATTATTGTGATTTATAGATATATAAACATTAGGGAGTCAAAATGTCACGTATAAACTTTTTTTCCGTCAAAATAGGTCTGCCAGCATATACTGTAGGCGCTGTTAAAGGACACATTATGCTTGGAGTATATAGCTCTGTTAACACAAGATATGCTGGGAAGACAACAGCAGTGACATTAGAAAAGCAATTGATGCTGTCTATCAGTCTAAGACATTTTATAAGGCCTCTTCATACAATTTGACATGTGGTATTCTACATGGAGAAAGGTTTTTCCACACATTGAATACATTTTTAAATAGCAGCCAGAATTTGCTAAAAACCCAATGGCTTCATATCAGTCTCAACTTCAATGGGCATTTTAAATGTTTAAGTTCATAACAGAACATTTAAAAAAGACAACTAAACAACTCTGGCTTATTTGAAATTCTTTACAGGATCAACCATTTTCTTTCTTTAGAAAATATGGTGCTACATCTTAGGTCTGCAAAATTGAGAAAAAAATAAGAGACTTCTTGCTGTTTAGCCTCAAGGCACTGTACCACATTTCACAAAAACCAAAAACAGGATAGCCACAAAAACATCTCCATAACAACTGTCAGCCCTGGTGGTAGATGGGTTATGATTCAGGCTTCTTTTACAGCCAAATGTCCTAGATGCCTTGTACAGCTGACTCTGGATACCATATTCTGTATCTATATTCTGAAGTCAAATGTGAGGTCATCTCTCTGACAGCTAAAGCAGGGTGATCAGCAAAACAAAGACGCTTAACTCAGCTGCATATCTACAATAGAACAGCTAAAGAAAAAGAATGAAAGTGCTGCATTGAAACCCATCAGAGTCAAGACTTCAACCTAATTAAAGCTTACCCAGCTTTATACTCCTTCTCAACCTCCACTCTAATGTCCTAAGACATTAGAAAAATTAATTGTGTCATTTTGTGAGTGGTTCTTACTTGAATAGATTTGGCTTGAGTTCATTAGAGAGCCTTTTAAATAATTTCTTTGGACCACAAAAATGAACAGGTCATATACATTACCAAAAGGGAAATTTTCCCCACACTTCTTTGCAGAATTGTTTCAATTCAGCCACACTGGTAAGTTTTCAACTATAAACAGCCTGTTTGAGGCCATGTCACAGCATCTCAATCAAATTTAAGTTTGGACTTTGATCAGATCGCTCCAAAAGCTTTGTTGTTGCTTTAGTTCAGTGGTGTCCAAAGTCGGTCTTCAAGGGCCAGCATCCTGCATGTTTTAGTTCTCTCCCTGGTGGTAGTAACTACCTCCTCAGCATGTCAATGTTCTGCAGAGGCCTACTAACAAGTCATCATTTGATCCAGGTGTGTTGAACCACACCTGGATCAAATGATGGGAAAAAACTAAAAAATGCAGGATCCTGGACCTTGAGGACTGACTTTGGTCGTCACTGCTCTAGGTGATCACGCTACCCCCATAACGTTTGACTGTCACAATAGTTTTTTTTTTTTCCTTTTCTGTTAGTTTAGCTTCAGCTTGAAAACACAATGTACACCTTCCTAAAATTCCCACTTTTGTCTCTTCAGTGCACAGAATGTTTTCCCAACAGTCTTTGGCATCATTGAGATGTTCTTTAGCAAATGTGAAACAGTCAGCGGTGGTTTTAGCCTTGGAACCCCAGATGCCATTTTTACTCAGTCTCTTTATCTATGCTGAATGATGAACACTGACCTTAAACAAGTCAGGCCTCAGTCAGTCAAAACACTGACTGAGGCCTGCAGTGTTTTGACCTTTCCTATGACCTCTTGGATGAGTTGTTGATGCACTCTCACAGTAAATTTGGTAGGCCAGGCACATCTGGGAAGGTTCACCACTGTTCAGTGTTTTCTTTAATTGTGTACAATGGCTCTCGTCATGGTTCACTGGAATCCCAAAGCCTTAGAAATGACTTTGTAATCTTTTATAGACTGAGAGACATCATTGACTTTGTTTCTCATATTTTTACAAACTTCTTTAGATCGAGCATGTTTCTTTTGACATCTTTTAGCCTGCTTCATGTTGACAATTTCTATTTAAGTGATATGTTGATTCAACAAGCCTATTGTAGATAGATTTACCAATGTGTTTTTTTTTTCAGTTAAGTTATGATTTACCAGAGGGGTAAAGGCTTATTTAAATAGGGATAGATATGTGTACATAGATTTCACCCTAATAATTGAAAGCATTTTTTGAAATCTAGATTTTGAATTTGCTTAGGTTATCTTTGTCAGATTTTAAATTGGCTTGATGTTCTGAAATATTCAAATCCAACAAAAAAGTAAAAAAAGAACTAATCTGTAAGAGGACAAATACTTTTTCAAAGCACTGTGAACAAAATAAATTTTGCAATAGTCTGTAATGTTCCCCAATACTGTTTACTGCTTTCCGTTTACACGTTGCAGTGCATATAAATGTTAAGTTGAGTTTTCAGAGATGGCTGTCAAAAAATATTTTTACTATGTTTAGTTTTGATGCCGTGTTACCTCTCAGCTTACATATTTAACAAAAGACATTTTAAATTTACAATTACCTCCACTTTTTAAAATCAAACCTAATAAACCTAATAAGCCCATGAAATAGATTTACTTTAAGTCGTGGTTGTGAAAAAAAAAATCTACCTTGTTCAGACAGCTGATTGAGGAATTTTAAAAAAGGTATTATTTTTTATATGAAAAGCAAGTATGTACATCATCAGCATAGAGAGAAAGAGACTGTGTTCATTTTAGAGATGGAGATGGAGAGAAATATATAAACTGGACAAAATGTAGAAATCCTGCTATGGATCTCTGTGGGACTGAATAGACTAGTATAAATAATGCAAATTAGCAGGAAATGTACATCATATTAGCAGTTGGATCTTTCAGCCCAGTGTGACTTTGAGTCACATTCACAACATTACAAGGTGTGGTACCTGCTGTAGATTTATCCTATCACTGGTCAGTAGAAAGTTATTAAAAATACTAGATTAAGTTTCTATATATAAAACTGTGTCCAAATACATAGCAGCCAATAAAATATAATTTCCCTTCACATGTGGCAAAATATAGGCATAACTTTATTTTTCTTTTGAAGATTAACATATCTCAATATCTCAGCGCTCTACAGATGGTTTCTAATTATACACTGAGATCTCTTCTGTACAGACAAGACATTTACCCCCCAGTGTGGACAGGCCACATGTGTTTACTGGACAAAAAGAGGGCACCTGTAACCCACGTTGAAACAAACAGAAACAGACACAATATGTAAATAAAGAGCAGAGAACATGACCTGAGCCAGTGTTACTCTGCCCCTGAAGGGACAGCAGAGTCCCACACATTTAATAGCCCATGACATATTGTTGACCTGCAGGAACACACTCTAGAGGAATCACACAAATACACACAAACACACACATATATCACGTGCAGAGTGCCACTGTTTGGGAAACCTCTAATCTGCCACTGCACACACCTTGGTACTGTGCTTGTTATTAGTACACTGTATTTGTCATTTTAGAAAAAGGGAATAGAAAAATCCTAATACCTATCTATTTAAAAAATTTTGTGCTTTTCAATTAATTCTAACATCAAGAATTAAACTACATTTTGTATTTACCATGATACTAATTTGAAAATATAATTTTAATAAACCTTGTCTCAGTGTCTATAAATAAAGTTAACTCGACTAGCCTATAAATAACTGAGCCTGTGACCCTGAAGTTTATGAATAAGAAGAACATCCTATAAAAGATACTGAGAGTTTTATCCCTGCTTCACTATGTGTCATTGACTTGTCATTGTCTTCTAAATCTATTCTGTAATCACTCCTTGAATGGTTCAACGGACTGTACATGAGTGTCTGTGACCATATCCCAGTCCTGCTTGCTCAGTGGATGATCCTTCATTTCCTCTCTAATCCAGAGTCCTCACCACGTGTCCCCGTTGAAGGAGTACCGGGGGATTGACCTATATACCTGCTGACTCTTACTAACCTGTCACAACTATGCCGTGGTTCAGCCTGGCACACTGCTGACACATGTGCTCGGTCATGCTTCCTGCTGTGCATTTAGCTGTCTTAAAGTACTTCTCATTCAAGCCGTGCATACTAGAAATTGATGCAGTAGTTTAATATTTTCTGACAGGGCTTTGACCAAAAATATGCAGCGATTCATTTTGATTTACAGTGCTTTGAAAAGCACTTAGTATACCTGAACTTTTCTATATTTAGGGTGTATTCACACCTGACACACTTGGTCTGCTTTAAACAGACCAGAGTTTGTTGTGCAGGTGTGAATACACTGAAACGAATCCTGGTGTGGACCAAACAACCAGACCAAGACCCGCTTTTTAAGGTTGTCTCAATCCGCTTTCAAACAAATTCTGGTGCGGTTTGCTTCTGGTGTGAATGCAGACCAGCCTCTATCTGGACCAACTACAGGAAACCTATGGACCTCAAGAGCCTCCATTGCTGGGCATTATGGTAAAAATGAGCCCTTCAGCTACCGCTGTATGTACTAAAAATATACCTCATCTGCCTTTTTTATGCCTAGCAATGGTGCTGGTAGCATGTTATGGGTCAGGGGACATGAAGCTTTCAGTAATATTTACTGATGCCGTTCCAAAATGAGAAATATCACATCGTGAAACCAGCATTGTATGAGCTGCTCTTGACATTCAAAATGGTATTGCAGTTGTAATAACAGCACAAATGTCCACAACAGAGTTGCAGCAAGCAGGACTTACAAGGTTTGTTTTTCTGGGTCTGTGCTCTGTCCCGCCCCCGTCATTTCTGTCCAATGGGAGCAATGATTGTCACTATAATTTGTTTACAAATTATAGTCCACTTGCAAGAATGCACAATGTGAATGCAAACCGCACTAAAAAAAAAAAAAAAAAAGTCTGGTTTTGGTCCAGACCAAACAAGAAGACCAAAGGATTTTCCTGGTGTGAATACACCCTTGGCCATACTATAACTATAACTCTCAGTGTAATTTATTGTATTTTAAATACTACACTAATATAAACCAACATATGAAATGGGAGGAAAATGACACATGGTTTTCATAAATCATATATGATCTAAAGACAAACACCATCCCCATAGTGTGATGCTACCACCACTGTGTTTTACATTTGTGTGTGGTGTTTTCAGGGTGATGAGAACTGTTTCCTTGTTGTCACACAAATCATTTTGTATGTAGGCCAAAAGGTTTAATTTTGTACATTACATGTACATGGCTTATGGCAAACTGCTAACAGGACTTAACAAAAATTGTGTCAATTGGCACCTTTTGCACACATTAGATGCGTTATGCTAAAGTTTGCCAAAACAACATGTGTCATTGGAGTTCAACCTTGTGTATTTTTATCAGAAGTGTTGATGCTTCTTAATAGAACAGGTTCTAAAATGATCACTGGCCGCTTTATGCCCTTTATGTTTTGTTTTTGAATGGATTTCTCTGTCACTTTTACTTAACAGGTCGAATTTCTGAAGGGCATAGGTAATGGTTGTCCTGTAAACAGATTCTCCCATTTGAGCTGTGGATCTCTGTCGCTCCTCCATAAATTGCCCAATCTGTCAGTTTAGGTAGAGTTGTGCTGTTCCCTTTCCATTGTCAGATGATATACTGAATAGAGGGCTGAATACCTTTTACCTTTCAGATTTTTATTTTATTTCATTATAAAAATACATTCATAATTTCCCATCTGCTTTATAATTGTCTTCTAACTTGTGTCGCTATATAACAATAAAATCTTGCTTAACGACATTGAGGTTTGTAGTTCTGACAGGACAACATGTGGAAAAAGAAGGGTATGAATACTTTTCCAAGGCACTATATTTTCTGAAATCTTCACTATGTTTTTATTGATTGTAAATTTCTAAAATACTGAATGCAACCTCTAAATTTTTTTGTGTATACGTATCTGCTCACGTGATGTGGGAACATATTTTTCTCTTCGGCACTGATTCTGAGAATATGCATGTCTTAATATGTTTGTCTGGGCAACAAACATATTGGGATATTTTCCCCACTCACCCAAAGTTCACACCTTCTTGGTGTCACACCTGTGTGCAAGTGTTAGTTAATAATTCACACTGACCCTCTGCTCCCATGATCTTCGCTTGTTACGAATTAATTATGAACTCCTTCGTTGTACGCCTCATTAATCTCTGTGAGGGACATAACTCTGAGGATAAATATGATGATTCCTGCCTTTGTTGTTACAAAGGACAGTTGCTCTCCTTTTGAATTATGCTTTGGTGCTCCTTTAAAGATTGTGGACATCTGTTTTTCTTTTTGCTTTGTTCAAAATGATTTATATTCAGGCAACAGGATGACCAAAGTTGTGTTGATGTGATAGATAACTGGGCTATTGTTGTATTTTTGCAGCTAAATAGTGTAAGAAGACCAGACAAAATAAATTTGGCTCTAGAGGATGACATATGATGTATGACTGTGCTGCTGCAAATGATTTATTACGCTGTGCATACTGTAACTGTCATGATTTGTGTCATGCTCCCACAACTCTTATTTTATTTTTAATTTGACAACCTCAGCTATATAACTTATGTGTGTACAGAAAATGTAACACCTCATTCCAACCGGCATTTTATTCACTACCATTCAGCATCATAACATTTAAATGTACTATTGTGTCAATGATTAGCTACCTCAAACTGAAAGGACCTTCCTCCTCCCTGCATGTAATGAGCACCTAAAATACAATATCTCAATGAGCTCTGTGACTGCTTTTAATGATGGCTGACATTTCTGGCTCACAGCTTGTTGTCAGGTCCTGGCAGAGGCACCATGTGGAGGACTGACTCTCGCTGTGAGTTGACTGACAGTAAGAGGGCAAAAACTGAGGCTGTGCAGCTTTCACAAAGTGCTGCTTGCACATGTGTTCCTTGATTTTTTGGACCAGAAAACGTAAATACATTTGCATGTGTGTCACAAGTAAATTTGGGCATTAGTATGGAGAATACAAGCTTAAATTGATTTTCAAAAACTACTGTTACAGGTGCAGCTTTCAGCATTAAGGTTAACTTTTAGAATTTAATGTTTGTTGTATAGGTCTATAGGTTTATCTTGAGTTGTGTGTATGTGTGTACACTTCCATGAGGCTTTAAGTCTCCTTGTGAGTGAAATTGTGGACTCCTTGGCTCCCTCCATGGGCAGGAAGTGGTACAGCTTGCCACATTCTCTTCTTTTAGCTCTGAAGGATGACTTTTTTTCTTTTTTGTATATGTTTTTGCCTTTGTTCCTTGAGGTTTAACAAAAATGTTTGTCATTTATAGCCAGTATTTTCAGTTAAAGTTTTATTTAAAAGCAGAAAATTTTTGAATATTTTTCACTGCTGTATTTACAGCTACATCTCAGTGAATTATATAGCATTAAAAAGTACATTTTTATCTGTAATTCAATCAAAAATTGTTTCAGTAAATCAATTAAAAAAACTGTAACTCATATTTTGTAGATACATTACATATAGTTGTTATTACAAGTGTTCTGTGGATTTTTACGATTATGGCTTATATAATCGTAAATGGCTTAAATCTTATGAAAACCAAAAATTCTGTTGTCCGAGAAAACTGAGTATTGCATAAGATCAATAAAAGAAGGTTTTTCAATGGAGAAATGTTGGCCTTTGGAAAAAGTATATCCTTCAGCTGCATAGTATGTTCAATCAATACTTGGTTGGGGCTCCTTTTGCATAATTTACAGGATCAATGCTGCAAGACATGGAGGTGATCTGCCTGTTGCTCTACTGAGGTGTTAAAGAAGGCAAGGTTGCTTTAATAGCGGCCTTCAGCTTGGTGTCTCATCTTGCTCTTGAGAGGTCAGCTTGATACAATGGCCTTCAAAGCAGGTATTGTTACCTTTGGCAGTTTGGGCAGATGCCAAGTCCTACTTCAAAATCTAACTCAGCATCTCCATAAAGTTTGTCTGCAGAAGAAAACATGAAGTGCCATAAAATCTCCTGGTGGATGACTGCACTGGCTTTAAACCTGATAAAACACCGTGGACCAAGACTGGCAAATTCATCACTAAATTCACACTGGACCTCAAGCTGCTTATCTTCAACACTTTGTAAACAACCAGCTTCTTTAACAATGACCTTTTTGGCTTAACTTTCCTTTGGAAGTCAGCAGTCGTCCCCATGATTGCATAGACCATAACAATTCTGTTTTAAAAATTTCTTCTTTATTGGTCTTATTTAATAATCTTATTTCCTGAGAAACTAAAGTTTGAATTTTTAAAATGAACAGAAATACATGCTCTTTTATAATTCCAACTGAAGATATAAGTTTCACTTCTGATTTACTGAAATAAATTAACTTTTTAGTATTTTTCTAATTTGTTGAGATGTACCTGTATACTAGCCTGGCTATTGCCTTCCTATGCAATTCTGCTCAATTCAAATCTCACTTACAGCTTAGTCTGGGGTTTCTCCCATTGACTTGGATGTCTCCGGCAGAATTTCAACCAGGCCAATTAGCAAACAGAAGGAGGAGTTGTGAACGATGACGTTGATTTTCTGCGCTGTTTTAAAATTGTAGTGTGTTTAGCTATGGCAGCAGAGGACGTGAACGAAGCCGTTCAATCCATGTTAGCCATGTTTCCAAATATGAATTAACATCAGCAGCCATCTCGTTTGTGGAGGATGATTGTTTACTGCGCAGGCAATTTCCTGTAAGCTTCTTGGTGTTGAAATGGCGCATTACATACGTCATGGACAAACGTTTGGGATAGGATTTTGAAAACTTCAACAGAGTCCACACCTCGAGGAAGCAATCATTTCTCAATAGCTGAGGGTCCAGACCCTCTGTAAGAAGCAGCTTAGAACAAGCTGCTGGTTTTTACCAGGCTACCACAAATTTCAGACTGAAGTTTTAAAAATCAAACCATATTGAATTAGAAAATTTTGGTCAAGATAGTTATAATGTATGATGTGTACATGTACTTCCACATGAAGATGCAATCTAAGAGCCATTACAATTAAACATAAGAAAAATATGTATATATCCACAACCTTTTTGGTTACAGCTGTTTAAGTTTGGACACATAGTAACACACATAGTAACTGCAACTTCACTCAGGTGCAGTTTCATACAGGATACCTGCTTCCATAACCAAAGGTAAACTGTTAAATTGTAGTTATCCAGTGAGTGCAGTCAGCGCTGGAGTGAGTTGACAATGCATGAAAAAATGAAATAGTTCTGAAACAAAACATGAAAAAAAGTATCTACATAATGCCAACAACTCAATAAACTGAAATAAAATTCAAATCTGAATTTATTTCCCTTATTTCCCTTATTATTTCCATTATCTTTTAAAAGGGTCATCTGACATACCTTGCCTCCACAGTCCTTTCAGAATTTTATTTTATGACCCATGACTTTGCAGTTTTATTTTGCTTTTACTGCTTTGTCAGCATTTTCAGGGGGTAGAAGGCAATCATTTTTTATCTGTACTATTTTTTTATTTTTGGTTGTCTTGTTTTAGAGTTAGAGAGAAGAGAGAGAGAAAACAGACTTGCATCAGTCAAAACTGAAACTGATTTAGCTGTTTATTTTATTGGATAGCTCAAGAAACAATTTAAGCATTTTAAAAGGAATTTGTGTCAGAAACTGGTTAAGACAAAAATTAAGTATTTAGTAAGGTTGCACAATTTTAGGAAAACTAGTATATTGTGATTCTGTTGATGAAAGTTGTGATGACAATATCAGTTACAGTTTACCCACATTTTCTGGACTTCCATAATCACAATGTCCATCACTCTTCCTGAGCTTTAGCCTCTCAGCTACCAAAAATATACACTAGGTCTGGGTGTGAAGGGCAATTAGAGTCTATCCAACCGGCCAAGACACCATGGGGATGCAGAGCATGAAGACATGTCAACTGAAATATAATAGTCAGAAAATATTTTATCCAAAAAGTCGCTTGTACTCATACTCTCTCTTCTCTCTCACTCATACTTATTGTGCAGATATGTTTTTGATTTACTATTGTCCATGACAATAGGTTTAGCAAAAAGATCAGAGTTTGTTCAGTTTCAAGAGGGGCTGAAAGGATAATTAATTTATGATCAGTATCCCACAAGAAGAATGATGCATGTTGATAATGATACGAATGTAGGTTGCGGTAAAATTTGACTGGTAGCTTTTACCAGCGAGAGACCTTAATCTATCCAGCAGCAGGTTACTGGATATTTCTTGTATTTACCTGAACTCAAGGCTCTGCTGTTTGTTGCACAGCAAATTTTTTAAAATCCTGGAATGTTTTTGTCTGCACTGGCTGCCAAACTGTGTCATAAGCACATTGTTTTGTTTGACTAGTACGATGTCATTGTTTTTCATGTTTTACAGTGACATTCACAGTAAAAGAGCAGGGGAAGCATTGCCCTTCACTACAGCTAAAGTCTCCTCTAAATAGTACGTAAGTCTTGTGTGTGTGTGTGTGTGTGTGTG
This sequence comes from Anableps anableps, assembly GCA_014839685.1. NCBI lineage: Eukaryota > Metazoa > Chordata > Actinopteri > Cyprinodontiformes > Anablepidae > Anableps > Anableps anableps. The sequence goes on from CM026069.1 coordinate 19,029,938, forward strand.
TGTGTGTGTGTGTGTGTGTGTGAAAGATGCGAGAACATCAAAGAGCACAGCTGACCATTAGTGCTACATTTATGAAGCAGTAAAACATCTTTATCTGTAAGCTCTGTCCACACTTGAACCGCACTGAAATATAAATCAAATTAGCCTGCACGCCACCCTTTTTTTAAAGGGGCAGTATTATGTACTTTCCAGGCACATGGTGCCATTTTACAGCAGTCAAGTAACTATGTTACCTTCAGTTGCTACAAAAATGCTGTATATGTCAAATATGACTTAAAAGAAATCTGACTTTATTTGACTGTAATTTGACTAAAATTTGACTGTAATTTAACACCTTGAAATTCAGACTCTGTCTCTTTAAAAACTCCTGCTCTTTCTGAAACTCTGCCTTCAGGAAGTCATCACAACAGCGATTGTCTATTAACCCTTTAATACATTTTTATCAGTATTTCACTGAGAAGCAGGTTGTATAATTAGCTTAGCAGATACGCAGTTCCACCAGGTGTTTGCTAATTGCTGCTGGCTAATCTGAAGGAGCTGAGTGGGGAAGTTGCGGGAGAGGGGTGTTCTGTGAGGCAGAAGCTCGGAAGCTTAGAAACTGCAGCTTTAAGCAGGAGCTGGTTCTCGAAAAGAGGAAGAGCTGCGGCTTGGTCTCCACTGAAGCATTTTGCACAGCTGAATGGTTGCCACAGGAGATTTAAGGATTTCTCAAACATGTATGAAAGAATCAAGGCAACACTCCAGGTATGTTTTCGATGAGGGAATAACATCATGACATGATGTAAAGCTCAAAAAAAGTTGATTTTACATAATACTACCCCTTTAAATCAACAGACTATATAATGATGACTGACGTAACAGAAAACATGAAGAAAAAACAACAGAATAAGAGTACCAGAAAATAAAAGACGGCAGGTCGAGTATACCATAAACTCAAAATGGCACGTTTTGGATTTTAAAAAGTATATGCACAGATTGAAATGAATAAATTAAAGTAGTTAAGGGCACTGAATGTTTTTAATTTTTTTTTGTGGTGATTATTAATGAAATAATTAGGGGGCTGCAATGGACTAGCAACCTGTCCAGGGTGTACCCCGCCACACACCCAATGACCACTGAAGATAGGCACCAGCCCCCCTTGCAACCCTGCAAGGATAAGCGTGTTTAGATAATGGATGGATGGATTATTAGGGGAGAATTTGGCTTATGATTACAGAACTTGTATTTATGATAATATGAATAGATTAATTACATAATACTAATAACTTACTTTGGTGTCATAATTGATGTAACCAAGCAACACATTTTTCCATAAAAGAGTAAAATCAGGTTAAATGTGAAGCGAATTTATGATTGGGTCCAAATGCATTTTCTAAGTATTGTCAAAGTAAATATACTGATGTTATTATACTATACTATACTCTGTTTATCTGAGTACAGTTGACATTATAAAAAACTTTTAAATATTTGTAGGCATTTTTTAAACAGTCCAGACTTCATGCTCAGCATTTTATGGCTCTCCTGAACTTATTGATCACGAAAGCTTTTGGGGTGGCAGCCACACCTTGTTCCATATATATTCAATAGTTTGAGCACAAATAAATATGATTATTAGGAAGGTTAATGAGTTATCTCTGGAAGAAATTCAAGTCAAGTTTATTTTTATAGCACATTTCAGCAGCAAGGCAGTTCAAAGTGCTTTACATCGTAAAAACATCAAGTATACATCAAAATCATCAAAATCATCAAGCAAATGTAAGTGGTGCTAAGCCGTTCAGTGATTTATAAACTAACATAAGTATTTTAAAGTCTATTGTCTGAGCTACAGGGAGCCAGTGGAAGGACTTTAGAACTGGGGTGATTTGCCCTATCTTCCTGCTTTTAGTGAGAACGCCAGCAGCAGCATTTTGGATCAGCTGCAGCTATCTGACTTTTTAGGCAGACCTGTTAAGACACTATTGCAGTAATCAATGTGGCTAAAGATAAACGCATGGATGAGTTTCTCTAGATCTTGTTGGGACATTCGTCCTTTAATCCTGGAAATGTTCTTCAAGTGATAGAAAGACGACTTTGTAACTTTATGTGTCTCTGAAGGTTCAGGTCTGAGTCCATCACTACACCCAGATTTCGGGCCTGATCACTAGATGTAATAACTGAAGATGCGTGCTGACTCTTGATCGTTCCTCTTTAGGTTAAAAAATAATAACTGCAGTTTTGTTTCTATTCAGCTGAAGATAGTTTTGGCACATCCACGCATTGATTTGTTCTAAGCATCTGCTCAGTGCTTGGATGGGTTCAGAGTCACCTGGTGACATTGTAATGTCGCGCTGTATATCATCTGCATAGCTATGGTAGCTAATCTTATTTCTTGTTATAATCTGAACTAGTGGGAGCATGTAGAAAATAAATAGGAGGGGTCCCAGGATTGAACCTTGGGGTACTCCCCATGTGGCTTTTGTCCGCTCCGATGAGAAGTTACTTATCGACACAAAGAAATCCCTGTTCTTTAGGTAGGATTTGAACCATTTAAGTACTGTACCAGAGAGTCCAACCCAGCTCTCCAGTTGCTTTAATAATATATCATGGTCAACAGTGTCAAATGCTGCACTGAGGTCCAACAGAATCAACACGATGGTTCTTCCACAGTCTGTATTTGAAAGTGGTCCTGTGTTGTCTGACTGCTGTCTGATCTTTTCAAAGGATGGCTGAAAACATATTCTGAACATTTTCAAGAGGCTGGTTGGAGCTGCACTACTTTCCAGAATCACTGCTGTACTCCGGTTTCCTCCCACAGTGCAAAAACATGACTATTAGCTTAATCTCTCTAAATTGTCCTTAGTTGTGGGTGTGTGCATGCATGGTTGTTTGTACCATCTGTCTCTGTGTTGCCCTGCGATGGACTGGCGACCTGTCCAGGGCATACCCAGCCCATGGGCCGCTGGAGATGAGTACCTGTCCCCCTCATGACCCTGCAAGGATAAGTGTGTTAGGATAATGGATGGAGGGGCATATATTAGCATGTTAGAATGAGGTGCTACTTCAGCTTTTAATATTTTAATTATTATTAACACTATTACCTGGAAAAGATGCACATTTTTGCAGTGTGTGCATGTCTCCTTGTAATACAGTTAATATTATTCATTGACTATTTAATAATTTTTAAAGGGATATTTAGGGGTTTTTCAAGTGGGGATCTGTGTAGTAATTAGGAGTTATCTGTACATTACTTGTATGGACAAAAGTTGCAGAAAACTGGGTTTGGAGAACAGGGATACATTTTGATACAGGAGTAAAGCTAACTACTTTCAAAAATAAGTTCTAGAAGGCAACTCAAACTCAGAAATAGCTGAAGTAAGTGAACTTATATAACTAAATATATAAGTACACACAAAATTAAATAGGTAATTTTAAATGTCTACAATTCTGCATGACACAATGTATTTTTGTTATTGGTCAACAAATCAATTTTAGGGTATTATTACTCAGTTACTTAGTTGCAGTGGGAGAAGATGTTAACATGCCACGAACTGCATTTGGGCAACTCTGACCACTGGAGCACACTTCACAGAGCATGTTTATGTTGAATGAAGTGTAATAAAAAGAGAAGTGCTTCCTGAAGACTATGGCTGCTCTACCAGGTAGGCTTGCAAAGACAACAAGTACATTTTATGGTTTCTTTTTTTATTACATAAAATATTAAAGTTTGATGACTAATATTTAAAGTATGCGTCTTACAATGGTAATTATAATGTACTTCATGTTTTAATCTTTGAGTTGTGATATAAAACCTAACAGAAAAAACTATTTTAAAAACAAATTGTCATCAGGCTCCTCTGGTGGGCAAAATTTTTGTCCAGTTTATCTGTGGAAAATAAAAGCAAGTCATTAAATCACCAGAAAGTTTGTGTTCAGGGAACTCTCTGTTGTTGGGTGATCTAAACTTACCAAAGAGTCATACTGGATAGATCCTGAAATTTTTGCCCTTGCCAAGTTCTGCTGATGACAGCAAGAGCACTTGGGATTTATTGGCAATAGAATACGGTAAATGCATCCGCAGCACCAGGAAGATGATTGTTTCCTCTCAGTAGTTTTTTCTTCTCTGTCTTTGGTCTCTGCCTCTGATCCATCTTTCTGTTCTTTCTCCTTAACGAAAAGTTGTTTTCTCTCATTTTCTCTCATACAGGTGGACACATACACAGATGTTCATTTGAGGAAAAAGCAAGAAGCTAAACAATGGTCTTATGCAAAACTTTGGAGTTGTACAACTTGCTCATGAAACATTTGCCTGCGCTAATTTGAAATTCTAGAATTTGAGCTGTTAATGGGATTAAAATCCACATAATGTGTCCCAGTCTGGCTAGTGGTCAGACATACTCCTATGTGAGATTTCATCTCAATTTCTAAAAAAAATTATATGAAATTTTTTTTGTATTTCATCTACTGATGTTCATCTACTGGTGTTCATCTATTCCTTCTCCTTTACTTTCCTTTCATTTAGCTGTTATTATGCTTGCTTGTTTTTGTATTATCTCACATTATTCAAGTCACACAAATCAAACCACAGGTAATTTCCTTGAACTTATGCAGTGGTTTAAAAATTGATTTATAACCCATGTATATTCCCTCACTTTGCCACCTTACAACTGCAAATGTTGAGGTATTTTATTGTGACAGACCAATTAAAATATGGGGCATGATTATGAAGTGTTCTGTGAAGGCCTCATAGTTTGGTTTGTTGCAGAACATTTCTGAACAAACAACATCACAAAGACCAAGGAACACAGCAGACAGGATAGGTATACAGTTGTGGAGCAGTTTGAAGCAGAGTTAGGTTATAAAACAATATCCCAAGGTTTGAAAATATCACAGCACAGTGTTCAATCCATCTAATCAAAGTGGAAGATTAGTGGAAGATGGCACAACTGCAAACCTGCCAGGACATGACTGTCTTCCTAACCAGACTAGGTACCGAGAGCATTTATCAGAAAGGCAGCTAAGAGCCCTATGGTAACACTGCTCATTTGGGAGAATCTACTGAAAGGACACCTATCGGTCACACACTTCACACATCTTACACATCATACATATCACATTTTTTAGATTTACATTTTTAGAAAACATTGAAAACCATGTATCCCTTCACTTCACAATTACGTGATTATGGTCTCGGGCAGTAGTGTCTAAAGTCGGTCCTTAAAGGCCGGCATCCTGCATGTCTTAGTTCTCTCCCTGGTGGTAGTAACTACCTCCTCAGCATGTCAGTGTTCTGCAGAGGCCTACTAACGAGCCATCATTTGATCCAGGTGTGGTGAACAAGGGAGAGAACTAAAACATGCAGGATCTCGGCCTTTGAGGACAGACTTTGGACACCACTGGTCTATGGCTTTAAATCCCGGTAAAATACATTTGCTTTGTGGTTGTAACTTGATCCAACTGAACAGTACAAGCTACAAGGCTCAGGTGTGGATAAGTGTTGGCATATGGAATCCATACTTTACTTCCTGAGCCCCTGCACAGACACAGATTTAAGTCAGATGTGCACTCAAGCTCAACTCAGCACACTCAGCAAGCCAACAGGCATTGTGAACAGCATTGTAATGTCTCAGCAGGCTTCTCTTAGAGTGAGATCAGCCTGTGAAATGGGGTCAATCTCTCCGACCTTTACCCACAAGTGACTTTCAGTGTTCAATCTCTCCTTATTTTAAAAGTGAAAGAGCAGCTTTTCTGGCTGTGAGCCATTTGGATGGAGCATTACGACAAAAAATGTTCAGGGTATTCACCTTATATCATGACAAAGCCAGTATCACACTCTGATTACTCTTCCAACTTGAGTCATGGTACTGAATTGATATTTTACATTACATCGAATGCAACAAAAGGCTTTCTCCTCAGCTGCTTTGTTCTCTGAGACTGAAACTCTGCCAGTACTTTGATGGTGCTGTGGGTTATTTTCTGTGTTATTGATGTGTTTTCTCCTGAAGAAAGGTACAAGTCAATTCCTGCTGGTTTTCTCAGGAATTACACACAGGGCTATGTAAGCTCCACAGACTGCATCAAAGAAAAACAAACAGATAAAGCCCTATCAAAGAAAACAACCCCTGGGTGTCTTATCGTAGGAAGAGGTTATTTGTAAATGCGTGTTATGGGTTGTAAACCTGCATCTCAGTCTGTGTGTACTCAGATTTGTAAGCACATTTTTAAAAAAATCTGTGTGTAAGTGTTATAGGATTTATCTTTGCATTAAGCTAAAACATTTGCATTGATTTGTAGTGAAAATTGAAAACATCCAGATAGAAAGATTGACCAAACCTATTAACAACCAATAATTGAATAGGGAGTGACATTACAAGTGGCAAAATCACACTGTTGACTATAAAAGTGAAAACACATTGAGACTGTTGATTCTCGCCATTAATATGCATAGGATGCATTATAAATATAACAGAGTTGTTTGGCTTCGCAAATAAAAATATTGTCCCCAATAACAAAGAAATGAGTGTAATAGCAGGTAATCTGTGGTATATTAAACTTCATCATTGCTTGCTTACATTCTCAGCTGTTATTGATGTAATAAACTGAATGCACCTGGCAGGTTGTGTTTAACTTAAAACACTGTATTTTGGAGAAGAGTTCCTCAAAATCAGTTTTGTCATCATTTCTTTATGGTTCATTTCCCAGATGACTGTTAAGGAATGCACCCAGTAATTATTTGTTTTCAACACATCACATCAGACTGATGTGATGTGTTTCTCAGTCAATGCTTGTAATGGAGCCTTTTGATACGCAAAGTGGATTCAGAATTGGAATCTATGGCCACATATTAGTTACTCGAACAAGCATCCTCTCCCCCACATTGTAATCACCACCCTCTTATTGGGCTGCTGAGAAATGAGAGAATTAATGAAGGTATACGTCTAAGTACCTGCAATATCTGCTTCATCACTGAGACAGTGCTTTCAGTGGCAGAACTTTATCAATCACTCAATCATTTGGTGTTTATAGAGCACTTTGCATGAATGGCGAAGGCAACACAGTGCTATATAGAAGATAAAAAATAGGAGGCAGTAAAAAAAATAACAACAAAACAAACAAACAAAAAATAAATAATGCAAGGCCAAACTTGGGGGAAAAAAATTACATACAGCAATGTGTTGCTAAAAAGTAATGTTGAGGTGATGTAAAGGAAGAGATAACAGAGTCATGATACATGTTAAAGCTGAAATCACAAATAAAATTAAGACAAAAAGTGAAATAACAACAATAACAATTAATAAATAGCAATAAATTAAGTAAATAAATACATAAACAAAAAGTGTATTAAATGTATATTTTATTAAAGCAACTAATATGAAAAATGTAAAAATCACAGCAATAGAAAATGAATAATAATTATTAAAGCAAGCTAAAAGTGTAATAAAAGTAAATTAAAATTACATTGGGAATAAATAACATTAATTACTAAAATTCCCCTGCAATTTACTCTTTCTGAAAAAATCTGGGATATAACTGAATGCATACAAGGGACTGGGCAAAGGAGTGTATGAGATTTTCAATGTATGATAGTAAAAATACTACAACTCAACAATTATTATATTTTATAATAATTTTAGGTATTATAATGTATGGCTGCTGCTAAATTAATGATATTGATGTAATTATGTTGTTTGTGAAATGTTACTGAGAGCACAACTGGTAGTGTTGAGAGTCATTTCATATACCCACGATAATGAATTTAAAATAACTTTTTTTCTACTACTATGATTTTCAGAAAAAATGATAGTTAAATGTTCTGTCAAAGCTAGTCAAATGAAATTTGTTAGTGTCAGACAAAAATAATTGGTTATTTTAAAACATTTATTTTTAAAGATGTACACAGTAGTGGAAGACTAATGCATAATATGGAATAAACAAATGCTGAATTTAGTAGAAGTATTTAAATAAAACATACTAAAATGTTATCACTTCTTGCCTTTCTTCTTCTTGTGGAAAAACATTGAAAACTAAAATTAGCTAAAAATTTGCCTTAACAGGCATGATGCTTTTAAGCAGATTTTTAGCATACCAACTTTACTTTCAAAAGAGCATTAGCTCAATAACAGCAGTGTTATTAAAACATCTAAAACATCCTTTGGTTTCCAGCCTGTAACTTTCCAAGAAGCCGGCTGTCTTCTTTCTTTCATGACAAGTAAGAGGGGCCATTTCAGTCATTTCAGTGGGACAGCGAAACAAGAGAAGCAGGGTCCTCTCCGCCTCAAATGCTACCCATGCCAGAAATTTCTCTGGTGCTTTATGAAATAGATTTAACTTATTTATTTAAATAGATTAGGAGTTTTATGTATTGGTTTTGAAATCATAGGTTTTTAAAAACCTAAGTATACCTTGAGAGCAGTACTCAAGGTAGGCAACGTTGCCTACCTTGAGTACTGCTAGTGGAAAGTACAAGGAACTTTCCACTAGCAGTTTTTCTTGAAATTCATATCCTCACCTCATAACAGACAATTTGTGTGAGTCCAACACATTGCAACAGTACAATTAAATTGGGTTCCCAGTGGTGGAAATAAAATAAAACATACAGTTTAAAGAATTATTTCTATCTTATTTAGGACATTTTATAATTTATCTCAAAATGTTGGCCACAGTTTGATTTTAGCTGACTGAAATGTTAGAGATTGCAGCATTTGGTCTCTTTTTAAACACTAAAAGACCACCTCAGAAGCAACAGAAGCTTCATCTTATATATATGGACACGATTTTCTCTACACTGTGTGGGTAGAGGTGGGAAGCACTGCCCACATAGCTTACTGCTGTACAAGCTAAAGCACTCTACATGAATAATTTGCTACTTGCAGCTTCATTTTGGCCTTGGTACTCTCTCTCTTTCACCCACGCAATCATGTTATGCTGATTCAGGAACAAATAGGGGATTTTGGCATTTGCCAACGTGGCAGGAAGAAAGCTGTTCTATAGGAAAGGAAGTTAGTATCTGATGGTGGTATTCTAACTAGATAATGATTCAGTAATATAAATTTGAATTTATTCTTTGTAGAAAGTTTAAACCTGCTGTATGATCTATACATGTATGTGTTCACAAAGGGAGGACACAGGGCAAGTCTTGGTGTGCAGTTTCGGTAAACGTCTGTTGGTCCCAGAGTGAACTAGCTGTCCACAAACACAGTCGCTGGTCATGAAAGAACCAGAACAGATGGCTGCTTCTGAGAGAGCTGCACCTGTTTATATATAGCTTCTCAGTAGAGCACTTGAGAGATATGAAAACAAAGGAAAGCTGTCAGTTTGGCAAACCAATGGATGCATCCACGCCTCATGGTCTCACTTGAGACAACAGATTTCTGATGGATTTGGACACAATGAGAAAGATTTTATCTTGTATGAAAGAATACCATCTGTAAAAATAGGCTTTAAACGTAAAGGTTCCAGTGTAGGGGAATTGTCTTCTCTGCAATGTTTCATGATGTGTTTTGAAAGGTTACTACAATTGGAGTCATTATCTTGTCAAACTAAGAAAATGAAATTATATGTAAAGCGCTACCTCACTATCACTTTAATCTTTAACAAGCGTTTTATAGACTCTTACATTTAATCTCTGTTTGAAATGAAAAATATGATGGCTTGCTTCATTCTTGGTTTTGAAGCACCATCAAAGCTGAAATGCATGTTTTCATAAAATGCAAGACTCAAATGACATCATTACTAGAGGGAGGTGCTGCATAATTTAACATTCACATTGCATAAGAGTCCTAATTGAGTTTTTATGAGGTGCTATATTTGCTGCGTCAGTGCCTCTGCAAAGAGTGGTGTGGTATTCTATCAGTGACATCCTTTTTATGGTTCAGTTTGTATAATTTCCTCCCTATGAACCCTAATATCTTTTGACTTGTAGAGCAGAGTCTGAGCATTGTCACCAACACCAAAAATGTATCATCAGTTACAACATGTTTGAATCTGCAGACAGCATTAATATCTGTGAGCTGTAGAGAAAACTACACATCTAAAAAGCTGTCTATATATCCGCTGGCCTCATCTTAATATTTGATGAATTTCATAAAAATATTGGAATATGTAGTACCATATGCACTGAGATTCAGAATCTGTGCAAATGTTGAAATCCAAACTAATTACTTCTTAGCTTAAAAACCAGGCAAACCATAGTAATCTTTTAGTTTTGATTAATATTTCTCCAGACTTTCTAAGTGTATTTCAGTTTCCTTTGCACTTAAGCTGCTTTTTCACTCATTTTCCTCTTTTATATAACTATGATACATATTAATGCAGTGTCTCTTTAAAAAGACAGAGGATATTAGAGGGACAAAAGAAGATGCATTACAACTAAAAAGCTACCTAGGGCAGATAAACACCATTTGAAACTTACATCTTAAAAAACTGCAGTAGGTAGGTAACTTTTATAAAAATATGTTTTAACAGTATTGTTAAAACTATCACTATGTTGTGACAGTATAATACAAGAGCAGTATATTTCTGCAGATGGCAGGAGGTCCACAAAGAAGAGACAGAGGAGCATGATTTTTCACAGATTTTTTGTCTCATATAGTCAGGACATAGTGACAGTTTTATAAAAATTACATGCTGCAGCCTTAAGAAACCTGATATAAGGCTTGAAAAATCTTATGGTTGATCATCTTACATACCACAATTTAAGCTAACAACTCTTTAGAAATTGCATTGTTGGTGATAAAATCCTTTTTTATTTTAACCCATGTGTATTTAGAATGGGGTGCATGGTGGCACAGTTGTTAGTGCTTTTGCCTTGTGCCAAGAAGTTCCTACATGAAGTTTGCATATTCTCCGTGAGTTCGTGAATCTGTGAGTTCTCTCCAGCTTCCTTCCACAGTCCAAAAAAATTACTGATCTAATTTAAAATTTGTTCTATGCTAAGTTGCCCATGTTCTTACATCACTGTTTTATCCGCTGAGTTTAGGATAATTTTCCTGCCTGAATGATTCACAGATCAGAACAAAAAAAGAGGGTTATTCTGAAGTTAGTCAAGTATTGGACAGAAAATTTGTAAAAAAAAAAAAACAAAAAAACAAAAACAAAAAACAAAACTGCTAAAGTCCAAAAAAAAAAAAAAAAAAAAAAAAAAAAAAAAAAAAAGCACTTTAAAAAATCTTAAAGAAAACAAACTTAAGAAATATTACTGTGAAGGATCACAAAACAACATATTTGTGATTGGAAACAAAATATAAAGAAGTTATGGATTACCTAAGACTTTTACTTTGAACTTTCTGTTTTTTATCTCCATATCCATTTACAGCAACTTAAAAAATGTTCACACCCCTGTACACTTGCCAGGTCTATGTAAAATTGAAAATGAGTCCATGATAAATAATTTATACATTTTTTTCCATGAGGAAAATAAGCCCGTAGCATGATGATGCCTCCATCATGCTTCACTGTGGGTATTGTTCTTTTTTAAATTTTTTTTTCTTTTTTCTTTTAGTGATGTTCAGTGTTGCTGTTTGTGCTAAATATATCAAAAAGTTCAAGTTTTGTTTAATGAGACCATAACACATTCTCCTAAAAGGTTTAGAGACACTTTAGCCAGGCCTGGATGCTTTCTTTGGAAAAAAATGCTTCTGCCACATTGCAGAACATGACCAGTCCTGAAATACCTGCAGCTCATTTAGTGTTGCAGTGATCTCCGCAGCCTCCCTGACCAGTTTACATATCATCCTTTCATCAAGTTTGGAGAAATGTCTTATTTTTGTTATATAATTTTTCTTGTGTATTTTCTTCAATCAATGATGTTTGGTTTTGCTGTGCCATGTATATGGTATTGTGGAACATTTAGAATTATTTTTCTGACTGCAAACTTTGTACAATGACATTTTGTTGATGCTTTGTAACCTCTGTAAAATTGTGGTTAGGATAAAAATGAGTTAAGCTTTATTTCAAGTCAGTCATAAAAACTGATAGTGGTTGTGAACCCAAAAGGACTGTATGTTCATATTAAAAAAATGCTTCTGCTGCCTGTTAGTTTGGGAATTAGCACATTTATGCAACCACATTCTTGTAGTTTTTTGCTTTTAATTTTTCCACTGAAACATTTCAATTCATTACACACTTAGGCCATATTAAATGTTGAAATCTCATTTTTTACATCACAACAAAATAACATTTTAACTGGGGTGTGTTGACTTTGTCTATGCCCAATACATCCTCACTTCTAAACCCTTTGGATTTATCTACCACCTCACATCCCCTTGTATCTGATAAGACTTAGTCAGTTTGTATTCTCATAATTTAATCCACCATTTCTCGTGGACAGAGAGACAAAGAAATGTTGCACAAGGATTGCAGAGAAAGGTGGAAACTTCCTCTGATCTATGTCTCTGCTCAGGTTTAGGAGGCGGTGATAAAGAAAGCAGATTGTGTCCTACTATAAACTTATTGTAGGGACCAAATTATGATTCCTGTTGTGATGTTAGGATGGTCCTTACTTAATAAGTGATTGTCACTGCTTATCTTTTAGCGCAATTTGAGTTATGTAGAATATCTTTTTCAAATAGCTCTCTTTCTCTCTGGTTGAATGAATGTAATGTTAAGGTGTTTTAAAACCAGTAATTTATTTGTTGCTTTCTTTGGCACCTTGGATCTTTGCGCCGTAGTAAAGATGTCCTCCGATACAGTCACCAAACACCTGAATTGTTTTTATTTAATAGATATGACAGGGCCTGTTGTTAAATCTTATGTATATATGCCTTTGAAATGTGACAGCAATAAAATACATGATTTATTGGGTAGATGGTAATCAGCAGTGGAGCTGTTTATGAGGTTATTTGTTTTGTTGAACGAGTCTGTGACACGCAAACGCTCTGTCTTCAAGCCTGAGGCGCAGATGATTATCATTAACGGAGGGTTGTGCTACTACCATGGCGCCATCGCTTCCAATAGAACCGTTTTATTCCAGCGAACAGTTTCATCGATCTGTTGCATTGACCTGAAATAGAATCTGTTTATGTTAATATCCTACCGTTGATGGGTTTTGTTCTGGATTTTTAGCAGTGTCAGAATCTATAACCATGGCCAAACGTTAGATCCTGTGAGGATGACTCTGAAGGGCAAATCCCTGCTTCAAGAAGCAGAAGAGTTTGCTGTGAGCTCTATCAAAGGTCTAGTGATTGTTGCACTTTTATACAGACAGGATCATTTGTATTCACACTGCACTCTTTCTCTGTGTACCCTGTTGGAGAGTGTTTAATCTTGTCGAAAGATTAAGTCTTCTTCAAAAGATGAAAGGCCTTGTTTGGATAGGCTTTCAAATACTCAGTTGTTCAGAATGGGTCCTACTGAGTCCTAGGGACTGCATGATCAACATAATGCAACAGCTTTTGCATTTCATTTACCAAACTGAGACTTCTGTGTTCTTGTACCAACCAGTCTCCATAAATACAGTATAAATGAAATATAGTGCAAATATCTATGTAAGAATTGTTTAAACAAGGACGGCAGCGGCTCAGGAGGTAGGGGTTCATCCTGTAATCGGTGGGTTGCCGGTTTGAACCCCTGCTCAGTCCATCATAGTTGTTGTGTCCTTTGGCAAGACACTTCACCTGCTTTGCCGGTCAGCGGGCCCGGTGGTGTCGACTGAAAGGCAGCCTCGCTTCTGTAAGTCTGGCCCAGGGCAGTTGTGGCTCACCACCATCAGTGTGTAAATGTGTTTATGAATGGGTGAATGACTGTAGTGCGAAGTGCTTTGGAGTCCTCGGACTTGATAAAGCACCACAAATGCAGACCATTTTTTGTTTTAAAGCAGCACAGTGTATTGAATCCCAGTATTAATGTGCACAACATTGCAATGCAAATGATTGTTTTGTTGCTATATTTGGAAGGCAACTATGTTTCAAGTGCTGTGTATTTACTCTCTGCATAGCAATAATATATTCAGTCGAATCCTTTCTTGTTTCGTACTGGTGGAAGCAGATGGAACCTCATTTATTTTTCAGGGTTTCCCCCAGAAAACTTGCCAAGCTCAATGGTAGGGGTAATTATATGTTATTGGAAGACATTGGAAGACATTATTTACAATACTTAAACAAGTACAGTTAATATAAATTATATAATCTTTTTTTGCACTTTAGTTAAATCTTAATTAAGTAATCAGACCGCCATGTTTATAATACACTGTGGGAAACCCTGATTTTTTTTATTAGTTTCCTTTCTTTATTTCTACTAAAGTAGTTCAACTTTCTTTGGTTATTGTGAGTTTGCTGATTCCTATCCTCTTTTGTCCTTGTTTTTCAGAAGAAAGAATGGCTCTGTTTAAACTGCCAAACACAGCGGGCTCTGTCAGGAAGCTTGGGAGATATTCCAGATCCTGTAGCCCCCTCCATGGGATCTCCTCGGGCACCTGCTCCATCCAAACATCAAACACCTCAGCAGAAAGCACCCACTCAAGTTTCAGGGCCTAGGACCACAGGTCCTCAACAACAGAAATCTGCGGGTCCCCAAGTAAGTGGCCCTCCCTCTAATGTCAAACAGGCTGGGCCTGCTCCTCAATCGAAAGGGCTCAGCCAAACTTCCCCTCAAACCAAGGGTTCTGCTCAGCCACCCTCCCAAGCTAAGGGTCAAACACAACCTTCATCTCAGAGTAAGGGACCTCTTCAAATTAAAGGTCCTGGCCAGTCACATGCTCAAAGTAAGGCCCCTGCACAGCCTGCTAACCAAGTGAAGGGCCCAAGTCAGGCCAAAGGGCAGACTCAGACAAAAGGATCTGCTCAGCCCTCTGCTCAGACTAAGGGCCCTTCTCATCCTTCTGTTGCCAAGGCTTCATCGAGCTCTGGTAAAGCTGCTCCTAACCATAACAAGACTTCTACCCCTTCAAAACCAGTTCCTACTCAGTCTAAACCCACAGGTAACAACCAGACCCGCAAACAACAGACCCCACAAAGCCAGGAGAAGACTAAAGTTGGATCTAAATCTCTAAAAGAAGATGCCAAAGTCTCACCCAAGAAGGCTTTGTCAGAGACTGTGACTTCCCCACACGAGATCAAGATAACTGAAGAAGAAAAGAAGTCAAGACACCATGAAGTGAGCTACCTGCAACTTCTTCGCCTTCACTTGTTGCACCTGTTACTCGATTCACCATTTTAATTTACTTTGCTTCATTTAAATAACTGGAACCATTTTTTAGAATCATGTTTTTTTTTCATTTATATTATTGATCTCATCAAAGCTCTTCTTTTTTTTCAAAACTTTTATAACACAGTCATTCTTCCCATTTCCCTGTCATCATTTTTAGTCGAGGCAAGTTTATCGAAATCACGCTATTCATACACAAGGTGATTAAGTCTTTCATGAGAAAATAAAAAAAAAAACATAGATTTAAAAAATAATGAAATACATCCAGAGTGGAATAGCAAAATGTACGCATTACATAAAAAGAAAGAAATGTTAAAAGGTAGATTTAAAACAAATCAAAAGCTAAGAAATAAATGACTAAACTAAAAGAATGAAGTAATCATTGACCTTTATGCAGTAAACTTTTTTAGTGATGATTAAAAAGAACAAGCAGTTTATGTAAATCTTAGGTATTCAGTCAAGTGATTCAATTAAATTAAATTCAGTTCAGTTTATTGATATAGCACCAATTCACAACAAATGTCGTCTTGCGGCACTTTACAAGAAACAAAAAATCAGTTCAGTCATACATACGTTCCAATTTATCCCAGTTATCAAACAGTACAATAAGCTCAATTATTCAAAGTAGTTCAAAAAGTTTCTATGGAAACCCAGCAGATTGCATTGAGTCATTGATTTGCAGCGTTCACTCCTCCTGGATGAGCATGTAGCGACCGCATGGTGTTGTGTTGTTGGCTTTACAGCAATCCCTCATACCGAGCATGCATGTAGCGATAGTAGTGAGGAAAAACTCCCCCTTAACAGGAAGAAACCTCCAGCAGAACCTGGCTCAGTACAAATGGCCATCTGCCACAACCGACTTGGGTTTGGAGAAGACAGAGCAGAATGCAAAAGAAAAACAGATGAACTGATGTCGGATTATTTTTCGATGTTCATGAAAGTAAAAAGTTAATAGTAGGAGAGGGAGAACAATTAGTTGATGGCAGCATTATCTCAGCTGAAGCCCTCCTCCGGGAAGGTATCACAGCCAAACAGAATGGAAACAGAAAAAAATAAGTGAGAGAAAACAAAAAGTTAACAGTTGAAATAACAGCAAATAATACAAATTGGAGAGTAGTTAAGGAAGAAAGTGAGGAAAAAGTGGTCAGTTTGTCCTCCAGTAGCCTAAGCCTATGGCAGCATAACTATAAAATTAACTCAGGACAACCTAAGCCAGTCTAACTATAAGCTTTATCAAAATGGAAAGTTTAAAACCTCATCTTTAAAGTAGACAGGGTGTCTGCCTCACAGACTAAAACTGGGAGCTGGTTCCACAGGAGAGGAGCCTGATAACTGAAGGATCTGCCTCCCATTCTAGTTTTAGAAATTCTAGGAACCACCAGTAAACCTGCAGTCTGAGAGCGAAGTGCTCTGTTAGGAACATATGGACCAATCAAATCTCTGATGTATGATGGAGCTTGATTATTGAAGGCTTTGTATGTGAGAAGGAGAATCTTAAGTTCTTTTCTGGATTTAACAGGGAGCCAATGAAGGGAAGCTAAAATTGGATAAATATGGTCTCTCTTCTTAATTTTCATCTGAACTCTTGCTGTAGCATTTTGGATCAGCTGAAGGCTTTTAACTACATTCTTTGGACTTCCTGATAATAAAGAATTACAGTAGTCCAGCGTTGAAGTAACAAATGCGTAGACTAGTTTTTGAGCATCACTCCTGGACAAAATACTTCTAATTTTGGCAATATTCCGGAGACGAAAGAA
The DNA here is from genome assembly GCA_014839685.1 of Anableps anableps. Classification (NCBI taxonomy): domain Eukaryota; kingdom Metazoa; phylum Chordata; class Actinopteri; order Cyprinodontiformes; family Anablepidae; genus Anableps; species Anableps anableps. The sequence continues at coordinate 19,046,812 of CM026069.1, forward strand.
GGAAATTCTAGAAACTTGCTTAATATGGGACTTAAATGACATACCCTGGTCAAAAATAACACTGAGGTTATCTTCTTTATTATCTGAGGCCAATTTAATGCCACCCAGATCAAGTGATTGACGAAGTAGTGTCTTTTTCAGAGGTTCTGGTCCAAAAACAACAATTCTGTCATCAGGGTTTATGGATAAATATAGCTGAGTATCATCAGTATAACAATGAAAATCTATCCCATGCTGGCTGATGATTTTTCCAATTGGAAGCATATATATAGTAAAAAGAACTGTTCCAAGCACAGAGCACTTTGGTACTCCACAAGTAACCCTAGAATGAGAAGATTTATCGTTCACATGAACAAACTGCAATCTGTCTGACAGATAAGATTTAAACCAACCTAGTGCTGTTCCTTTGATACCTACATGTTCAAGCCTTTCTTAGAAAAATATTGTGGTCCACTGTATCAAAAGCAGCACTGAGATCTAGCAAAACCAGAAGAAACACAAGTCCATTATCTGAGACCGAGAGAATTTCATTTGTAACTTTCACAAGTGCCGTTTCAGTGCTATGATGAACTCTGAAACTCTACAAACAGGTCATTACTTTTTAGATAAACACTTGATTAGCAACTATTTTCCCAAGGATTTTAGATAAGAAAGGAAGATTATGTATAGGTCTATAATTTATGAAGTCATTTTTATTGAGAGAAGGTTTCTTGAGTAAAGGTTTAATTACAGCTATTTTAAAAGCCTATGGTACATGTACATTTACTAAGGATACATGATTCATATCTAAAATGGAGGCAGTAATCAAAGGGAACACCTCTTCAACATGCAAGTCGAAGGTTTGGCAGAAGCTAATATTTGTGATAACTTAGAAAGCTCAATTGACTCAAAACAGTCTAAACACATCTCAGGTTCGAGAGTAACATTAAGTGCTGCCTCACTTACTGAGGAGGAAGTAATCACGTTCAGGAAGATGTCAACAATGTTATTGCTAATAGAATCAATTTTATTTCAGAAGTATTCCATAAAGTTATTGCTGCTGAGAGCTGGGGTAATTGATGGCTCAGCAGAGCTATGACTGCGTAAGTTTGGCAATTGAACTAAAAAGAAACCTAGGATTATTCCTATTCTCCACTATTAATGATGAAAAATATGTTCTAGTTTAGTGAAGGGTCTTTTTGTACAGCAGTAGAATATTTTCCAAGTTAAGTAGGACTCTTCTAGATGTGTAGAGTGCCATTTTCTCTAAAATTTCCTAGTGTTCTGCTTCAAAGTATGTAGCTCTGAATTAAACTAAGGAGCCAACCTCCTATGGATAGTTACCTTCTTTTTTAAGGCTACTTTGTCTAAAACTACATGCAATGATGAAGTAACTCTATGAACAAGAACACCAATTTGAGAAGGGCTGGAGATTAAACCGATGCCTTCCATTGTGTTTATCTGAGATTATGAAGAGCATAGACACTAAACTCTGCCTCCCCTTGTTTTGTTCTGGTCCCCAAAACACTGAGTAGAAGAGTCTCTGATAACCTGAGGAGTCTAGATAGTTCATACCTCACCACTAACTTTGAAATGTGTACAAGCCTAAGACTTTTTAACAGCTTACAGACCTATAACAAGATTTGAAAATCTATAGTTTTACAAATAGTGAAGGGATATAATCACTGGTGTGATATGATTTATTTTTCTGGTGTTGGTCAGGACTCTTGTAGCAGCATTTTGAATGAACTGTTGGTACCTTATTGATTTTTTTGTTTGTTTGTTTAGAAAGACCAGTAAAGACACCATTACAATAACTATCAGAAATAAAATCATTCACCACTTTTTCTGTGTCTTGGAAACCCTTTATTCGGTCGATGTTTTGGAGATGGTAGTAGGATGATTTAGTAGTAGACATCACACAGTTGTAAAAATTTCGATCTGAGTTCATAACAACACCAAAGTTGCTTGCATGCTCTTTGGATTTTATCCTCATTAAGTCTAGTCTAATTTTGATCTTTAACCTTGAATTTTTGAGATCCCAAATAATGTTTTTGCATTAAGTTGTTTGGAAATTGTGACCCATTATAGACACATTGACACAGTAACTGTAATAGGTTGTAGTCACATGGTGAAACCGAAATATAAAGTTCAACATACATATGATAAAATATGCTAGAGTACTCCATAAACTGACCCAGGAGGAACATAATATATAATCTAAGGTCTTCATATTTGTAATTGCTAAGTCACTTAAAAATTTTACTTTAAAACTTTCTAGTCCATATTTTTCTTACTTTTAATGTTGGTCATAAGCAAACATAATTGTAATCAGATCTATTTATTCAAATCATAATATCAAACAAACTTTTATTCAAACCCAGTCCCACCAATACAGATGTCTTTTTTTCCCCAAGTTATCACCATCACCATCAAAATCAGATTTTTTTTTTTTTTTTTTTGTCCTTTTGGTCTTATCATCGCTTTAACAGCCAATTCTCATTTTCTGTCAACTTAACCATTTTTGTTGGTTTGTTTTTGAAAAGTTTTTTTCTTTTGTTTGTTAAAAAAGTCGCAAGCTTTTTGTGTAATGTGACACTTCGTAATGACATTTTAAGCATTCCGAGCATGTTCTTTATTCTTCAACGGGTCGAAGAATGCAATGGAGAATGCAACAAAGATGGGAAACAAGCATGTAACCAAATGACATTTGTCTGTAGATGTTTGTATGTCCAACTGTCTGTTATATTCACTCTGTCAGTGTCAATTTTTCCATCTGTGTGCACAAAACACTGAAGGAGAAACTCAATCCAAATTAATGCAATATAATCCCAATTGTTTAGATAGTAAGTTGCTCCTATGTAGTTAATTTAATATTTTTTGTAGAGGTTTTTTTAATTGTTTAGAAATTTAAATGTAACAGAAAGTAAATATTTGGGTTGATTTTATCCTTAAGTGTTAAAATACATTGTCAGTTATTTCCAATGTAATTACTCTCTAATATCTTACTATTAGAGACTATTTCATCTGTAATAATTGCAAAAATTGTTACCTACAATCACCTGAAAATATGCATAAAAATGTCAGTGCTGATGAGCTAGATGAAATAGTGTGACATGAAATGTGCAGTGAAGCTTGTAATGTATGTTGTATGAGTTAATTATGAAGGCCTTTTATAGCTTCTAATACCCCCATTTTCTCTCTTTCTGTAGGACTCCAATAAATCAAGTACACAGAGCTTAAGTGACACTGGATACTCTTCAGATGGGATCTCCAGCTCACAAGGGGAGATTACAGGTCAGATCCGGGAAGAGGGAATCAAGCTTAATGAAAGAGGTTCTTCCGTCCCTTCAGACATCAACAAATTAGAAAGCTCTATGAAACCTCTGCTCGAATCAAAGACTGCCTCAGACCCAAAGCATAGACCGCATTCACTTTCTGTGGGGCAAGAGCGAGACTACAATCCTGATGAAGAAGCAGCACGGGATGAATCAGAGGATGACCTTAGCTGTAAACTTCGCCATGATTATGTGGAAGACAGCAGTGAAAGTGGTCTGTCGCCATTGCCAATAAGACAAAAGAAGTCCCATAAAGATTTAACAGATGAAGAATACATGAGGAGGCAGATTATGGAGATGAGTGCTGATGAAGAAGAATTAGAAGATTATGGAAATCAGAAAACCAAAAAGACACATAAAACCAGTGGCGATATAGGCAAAGAGAGAAGGCGACTCTCTCATCAGTCAAATAGTTTTGAAGAAGACAAAAAAGTATCTGAGGGTGCTTACAAGGCAAATGAAGAGGAAGATGTTGTTATGGCTGGAGGACTTCGGCGTTTTAAAACTATTGAACTGAATAACACCAACAGCTACAACCGAGACATTGAGCTCAGCAATGAGCATGACCTTCGAGAACCAGAGCTTGAAATGGAGAGTCTGACTGGTTCGCCAGAAGAAAGATCCAAGGGCGATTATTCATCCACTCTACCTGCCACGACTCCCAGCTATACTTCTGGAACATCACCCACCTCTGTATCATCTATGGAGGATGACAGTGACAGCAGTCCTAGTAGAAGGGCACGTCTTGAAGAAGCAAAACAGCAAAGGAAAGCTCGACATCGGTCTCATGGGCCTCTGCTCCCCACAATTGAAGACTCCTCTGAGGAGGATGAGCTCAGAGAAGAAGAAGAACTACTAAGAGAACAGGAGCAGATGAGAGATCTGGAGCAACAGAGGATTCGAAGTACTGCTCGGAAAACAAAAAGAGATAAAGAAGAGCTGCGGGCACAGAGGCGCAGAGAACGGTCCAAAACTCCACCCAGTAATCTTTCCCCTATTGAGGATGCATCACCAACAGAGGAGCTGAGGCAGGCTGCTGAGATGGAGGAGCTTCATCGATCATCATGTTCTGAGTACTCACCTTCTATGGACTCAGAAGCAGAAGGTTTTGAGATGATTGGTGGAAAGCTTTACAAATCAGGAAATGAATTTAACCTTCCAACCTACACATCACTCTATTCACCAACAGAGAAGACATCAACAATGTTACCATCTGATAAAACCTTAAAAAGTGCAGAAGAGGTATATGAAGAGATGATGAGGAAAGCACAACTCATGCAAAAGCAGGGACATAAAGGTGCCTCTCAGCCAGACAGTGGCCATCATCTTGATGCTGGAACCTCCCTAACCCCTGGCTCAAGCCCAACTCAAGTCACTGCACCCATGTCCTTCTCCACATCAGGCAGCATGCATGCTACACAGCATTTATCAAAAGAAACTCAAAACAGAATGATGACACAGAGTGCCAAAATTGAGGGAGTTGTTGGAGTTGCCACTACCAAAGCTCAGGCAGCCTCAGCTCGGCAGGGAGGAAGCACAGTGCCTGTTGGTAACAGAGCAGGCCCCCAGAGGTCAACACAAGTAACACCTGACCCTGGATCATCCTCTTTGACCTCCAAAGTCTTTTCACTCTTTAAAGGACCCAGCCCCCCAGTCTCCCCCACTACTTCTCCAACACAAAGTCCAACACATTCACCATCTGTTCGACCCACTAGCAGTAGTGGCAGGCAGCTACCATCTTTGCCATCTGGTGCCACAACAGCTCCAGCATCCCATGGTGCACAAGCACCTCAAAGGACAATGTCACCTCGTCTTGTACGACAGCAGTCATCCCAAGATTCACCTGTGATGGTCATAACGCTAGGCTCTGAAAAGTCCAGCCCTGTCAGGCCAATTACAGTAAACTCCTCCACTTCTCCCTTATCATCACCAACACAGGCCAGTTGTAAAACCTTGTATAGCTCACAGCCTCCTTCAGCAAGTTCCCCAACATCACCTCAAATGCATTCCTCTCAACAATTAAAACATTTGTCACAAATGGGGCAGAATATTGAAAAAGTAAATGTTGGCATCAGTGCTGGGACCCCAAGTGCACAAACTCATGCTTCAAAGGTTGTGGGACAAAGTCAAACACAGCAAAGCACAAATGTTGTAGATCTGAGAGCTCCAATGAGACCAGCTCCAATTATTATGACAGATCAAGGAATGGATCTAACATCCCTTGCTTCTGACACAAGAAGATACTCATTAGGAGCAGAGCAGTCATCTAGTAGACACACAGCAGTGCAGCCTCTTATTATGAACCTCAATGCACAAGAGCAACCACATGTTTCTGTTTCAACCCCAACAACAGTAAGTGTCACAGTTGCTGTGTCAACGTTCATGTCTCAACCCAAACAACCTGTTGTATATGGAGACCCGTTACAGAACCGTGTGGATCTGGGTCAAGGTGTTGGATCAGCTGTTTGTTTAACCCAAAGTAAAGCACCAATTACTGATCCATCCATACCCAAAATTGATGCCTGTCTGGAAAATCTTGGCATACAGCAGCAGCAACTGCAGTTACAACAGCAGAAGCTCCTGCAACAGCAACAGCTTCTTGAACAGCAGCTTCAGCAGCACCAACAGCAGTCTTCTTTTGCTCGTTATAATTTAGCCAATCAGGTAAAGCCATTGCTGATTAAAAAAGACCTTGTAGTGAATCAGACAAGCAGTGGCCAGCCTGTGGTGACTGCTAGTGCCATTCCTAGAGTGTCTCCTCTTGCTCCACCATCAGTATCTGGGGCCCTTACTTCTAATGTACCCCTCGAAATGTATGGTGGAGTTGCCTTAGAGCTAAAAAATAAGCCAACTATTATAAACTTGTCAACAGGGAAACCCCATGTTATGATGGTACAACTTGATGAGAATAACACATCCAAAAGTGGCACAGTAACTCAACTGGTTAAGCGAGAAGAGCAGCCCCCTGCACCACCACCTCCTCCTCAGGTTTTGGATCTAACTGGACAGCTTAAACAAGAAAACCAAGTGGCTTGTTGTGATGTTGTTTACAAATTGCCCTTTGCTGGTACCTGTTCAGGGACATTCTCTCAGAAGCCGGCTACAGTGTCCTCAGATAAAAATCCCACCTCCGAAACTTCTCAATCACCACACCCTCTTCAACCACCGCAGTACATTGTTAGCCAGCAACAACAGCCACAACAACAGCCTCAAGTTACGCAAGGACTACCTGAGGATCACAAACTATATCCACCAGCTATAGCCTCTTCAGGGAGATTACAACCCTCTATGTCTGATACTAATCTGCCTTCAATAAGTGATGCTGGTCCCTATCAGAATAATATTCAGGGGGGACTGGCTGTAGATCTTAGTAGTATGAATCAAGGTTATGATAGTGGATACCTTGGCATGGGGGCACAGTATGGATCTTACACAGATTTGCGTCATCAGGGGGATTTTGCAGGCCCTTCATTACCCCTTCGTCGGTATGGCTCCATGTCAAATATCAACTCTGATTATGCCAGTGGTTCACGTGATCTGACAGGATCACAGGACTCCAATCTGGCTCAGTACAGTGCAACTACTGCTAGGGAGATCAGTCGTATGTGTGCAGCCCTTAACACTGTCGACCAGTTTGGAAGCCGTTTTGGAAATAACCCTGAATTGGCAGCATATGGTGCTGGAAGAGGTGGACCTTTAGCCAGATTAAATCTCCAGCAAAGCTTAGCATCAATAAGGGCAAATTTGCTTTATGGGCCAGATAGTAGACAAACTGTGAATGGGCAAGCCCTAACAAATCTAATCAATGCGAGACAAGCAAGTATACGAGCATTGTACCCTACTGCTATGAGAGGTGGTGATGGCATGATATATTCCACCATAAACACTCCCATAGCTTCAACCTTGCCAATTACTACACAGCCTGCCCCAGTAATTCGTCCCATGCCCAGAGGAATTTACAGACCCTACCCTACAGGTGTGACAGCTGTACCTTTAGCTAGTCTTACCAGATTGCCTCAAATGACTCCTAGAATGCCTCTTTCCACACAAGGAGCATATTCCTATCCTTCTCCAAACCAGTATCCTTCATCTGTTACACCAACAGGAAGTGTTGCTATATTAAGCAGCTCTCACCAGGAAATTCCAGTATACCTTGGGAAGCCTTTAACAACAATATCTGGACCAACAGCTTCCACCATTTCCCCTACCCCACCTGCAGCACACTCAGGAACACAAAATGTACCTGGAGCTGGTATCCAAACCACAACAGAACAGCAAATAGACCGATCTCAATTTACTTCCCAAAGTATTGCATCTCTCTCTCAACCTCAAGGCCAATCTTCAACAGCCCAACAAGTGCAGGCTCAAATGCAGCCACAGCAATTACCTACACAGACGGAACCTTTATCTTTGACTCAAACCCAACCTCAAACACAACCTGCCAGTCAGCCTCAGTCAATAGTTCTGTCTCAAAGCCAGACACAAGCGGAAACTACCCAGACATTAAGTTCCAAACTGTCCCCTCCAATTGATGCACAAAAAAACAAGGAAGAGGAGAAACTCAATCAGCAACAAGAACAACTGCTGCAGCTCGAGAGAGAACGGGTTGAATTAGAAAAACTGAGGCAATTGCGCCTGCAAGAGGAGCTAGAAAGAGATCGTATGGAGCTTCAGCGTCACAGAGAAAAAGAACAACTTCTTGTTCAACGTGAGATCCAAGAACTGCAGACGATAAAACAGCAAGTCCTACAACAACAGCAAGCTGAGAGGGAGACACAGCTTATAATGCAAAGAGAACAGTTGGCCCAGCAAAGAATGCAGCTTGAGCAAATTCAGACTCTGCAGCAGCAGCTCCAGCAGCAACTGGAGGAGCAGAAAAGGCAAAAGACAGCAGCAGTTGAAGCAGCAGCAGCAGCTGCAGCTGCTGAGGCAGCTGCTGCATCTGCTGCAGCCGTGGCTGCAGCAACATCAGCCCAGAGTGCTATCCAAGGGGTAGTTGTTGGAACAGGGGCCCCTCAAGGGTTTATAATCTGTGATCAGACAGGTAGAGTCCTTCAGCAAGATGGGCAGAGTGTGCAGTTTTGGCAGGATGGACAAGTTGTCCAAGCAGTGGTGGCTGCTCGACCCATTCATAGCTCCACCTCAGAAATGTCTTTAAGAAGCAGTGACAAGCAAGGTGATTCTAAGATAATGAAAAAGCAGAATTCCATGCCTCGGTTGAGGGATGGTTCAGAGGAGGACTCTGTCAAAAGAATTACAGATAGCTGTGTGCAAACAGATGATGAGGATGGTGAAGAAAGGTATATGAATAGGCGTAGGAGAACAAGGCGTATTGCAGACTGCAGTGTACAGACTGATGAGGAAGACCAGGGAGACTGGGACCAACAGCCAGTAAGGCGCAGACGGTCTCGTGTGTCCAAGCACTCTGAATCTGGTGGCGAGGCAAAATCTGATGGTTCTTCCAAAGTGGTATCAGCAAGTATAGCTATTCAGACCACTAATGACTCTTCATGTCAAACAGAGTCAGACCTACTTGGCAGAGTTTCACCTGCAATCCACATTACTATGGCAGAGACATCAAAAGTTGATCTGTTGCATTATATAGCAGCTCCAGAAAGAACTCACAAAGGAGAGAGTCTAGCCTGCCAGACAGAACCAGAGTCACATTCTCAGGGAGTAGTTGCCCCTCAGCTGAGTGTCCCGACAACTATTAGCCCATACTCAACAAGTCTCCATATAGTAGGTGGAAATGCATGTGACACAACCTCTCCCAGACTCCAAGGAGTTGCTAAGTTTGAAAGGAGGAAACCAGATCCTCTGGAAATAGGCTATCATCAGCAACAAAATGAGTCTCGCCAACCTCCCAAATCTCCTCAAGTACTCTACTCCCCGGTTTCTCCATTGTCTCCTCATCGGATGCTGGAGACAACTTTCGCCTCCCAAGAGAAGCTTAACAAGGCCCATGTTACGCCCCAGCAGAAGTCCTTCACTGCTGAATCTCCACAACGCCATCAGACACTGCCAAGGCCCATAAAAAGTGTGCAGCGCTCTATGTCGGATCCTAAACCTCTCAGCCCAACATCAGAGGATCCTGCCAAGAACCGGTTCTCCCCGTATCATCAAGTGCTGTCCAACAGTCAGGTACAGTTTAACCATTTTTTGTCTGAAAAGAAACTATTAAGCATATATTCTAGGATGATGTATATTCAAATGTTTTTTTCTTTTTTTTTTGGTTGAGTTAAATTAGCACTTACATTGATGTAGAGCAGTAAAAGAAAGACACTAAGGTTCCAATACATAAACAGCTGTGGGTATAGAAAAGAAACATACCCCATTCACGTTTTGACATGTTACTACCCAAAACTTTAATGTATTTCATTAAAAGAAGAGACAAATAAGCTGATCTGAGTTGATGGATGAAGCTAAATACAGTGTATTTTATTTGCAGCAAAAATAAATAGCAAGTGTAAGTTTCCTTCCACTTTTAGATTATACACTGCTTTGTGTTATCTAATCACATAAAATTCCATGAAAATACATTGAAATTTGTAGTTGTAGCATGAAAAAATGTGAAGATGGGGTATGAATACCTTTGCAAGGTACTGTAAAGACACATGTGCGAACATGCAGTTTAAAGGGCTTTTTACGTCACATAGATGCAGATACATAATCACTCCAGATCTGGCACAGAAGAGGAGGTAACAGAATGTTCTCACATGAGCATCTGGCCATGCCATAAAAGCCTCTCTGCTGTGTCTCCTCCTTCATCCTCCCCCTATACTTTCTCAGTCTGTTTCTCTCTCACACACTGTGTTCGTGCAGTGTCTTCTATATCTGGAAAACCCCTGAAGTGCTGCCAGGAGGACACACAATGTGAAGAAATCCTGGTGCTGCTTGCTCTCTGTGTGATTGTTAGCAGCTGGGCAAAGTCAATTAATACTGTTCTGCACCTCGACTGAAATTAGTCTTCACATTGGTATTTACAATCTGGAGTGTTAGTGTTTCATACGAGGCTCTTTTGGAGAATGCTTGATAAAATCACCATGGATCTTCCTAACATTAATATTTTGTAAGTAATATAATACTGTACATTTCTTTTGGATCATTGTGCTCTTATTTTGATAGTGTGATTAATTCCTGCATGCATGCAGTTTGCAAATATCTGTGTAAAAAACTAAATACTGCAGATATTTAATTAGAAGACCAGAGCTGAAATTAGCTGATGGATTGAAATCTTAGGAAAAATGTTTTGTCTTGCTATCATATTCCTATTAATTTATCAATTTTTTAGGTTTCAGTTTATGCTTTCCAAACTATTCATATGTAAATTTCAAAGAATCTTTTGTTTATTAAAAATGACTCATTTTTAGAGCACAATTGGCTTCATAGAATATATTACATCATTGTCATTGTGGAAACACAATGTAATTTTAACTGTTGACTTTAAAAAGACACAATACTTAAAAAGAGACAAATCAAAAACATAAAATAAACAACAAATCTAACAAACAAAACTTTTGCAAAAAATATCAAAAATCCTATCTATCTATCTATCTATCTATCTATATATATATATATATATATATATATATATATATATATATATATATATATATATATATATTTGTGTGTGTGTGTGTGTGTGTGTGTGTATGTATATATATGCTTTATGACAGATGTATCAACAGCAGATATATACATATACTTATATAAAACTGTCAAAATTGTACATAGCTAATGCAAAATATAATTGTAGGAGCCTCTTCTGTAGTAGATAACGCACAATATACCAGAATATGACTTACTTTAAAATGTGGAGTTCAACTGATTTACATTTAAAATAAAGCTAAAATAAATGTAGCATAAATGTAAAAGCATCACAGAGTAGTTTCACATTCTTTTCAATAATAATAAACTGTATTAGTAGAAATATTGATCTTTCATACATTGGACATTTAATGGCAGATATTCTTGACAATACTCTGCAGAATGTCTTTTATATTGATTTCAAGGTAAAGAAGTGTGCTGGCCCTCAGGAAATATCAGTTAAATAGTAATAAGTTTAATATACATAAATGCATTTTGCTTGTCTAAGTGTTTGCTGTTGTGTGTCTGTCTCTCATGGCAGATGGCCTCCCTGCAGCAGCACCAGAATTCTCTGATGAGGAAAGTAAAGAGGACTCTTCCCAGCCCCCCTCCAGAGGAAGCTCCACTCCCCATTGTTACTCCAGCACAAATGTACAGCTCTCCTGGTATGCCTCAGAGGGTGCTTCCAAGACCAGCCCAAGGAGTAACCAAGGCTGGCCTGTTAAGCGAATTAAAAGCAGTGGAGCAAGAGTCATCAAAGCTCCGCAAACAGCAGGCTGAACTGGAGGAAGAAGAAAAAGAGATTGATGCCAAGCTGCGGTATTTGGAGCTGGGCATTACTCAACGTAAGGAGACCATGGTGAAGGAGAGGGAGAGGAGAGAGTTAGCCTATCTGCGATGTATGGGTGATGCTAGAGACTATATGTCAGACAGTGAGCTCAATAACCTCAGGATGGCTGCTGGAACTGGAACTTATGATGCTAATGGTTTATTGACAAGACCTAGTACTGCACCACTGAGTCAGTTTACTAATGATCTTAATGCAACATCACAGTATCCCTCAACCTCATCTTATATGCCATATCCATATCCTCAAAGTCAACCATCAACACAGCAGCCTGGTTCTACTTACCAGCCAATAGGTTTCCAAACTCCTCAGTACCCTTCATCCTCTGCACCGCAGCCTGGAACATTCCAGCCTCATCCTCCAACAGTCCCTGGGTACCAGAACCAGGGAACCTATTCCTCCCGCATGTATGGCCAGTCCTCCTATCAGACTGACTTCACCATGCAGCAGCATGGTCATCAGGGCTTTCATTCACCTGGTCAGCCTATTCCAGGACAAAGCCTTCCTTATCCTAGTCACAGTTCCTACCAGCCTGGCCTCACCTACCAGCCCCAAGCAGAAATTCTTACTGTCCATCAAAGACCAAGGCAAACTTCTTTGGCTGAACTTGAACAAAAGCTCCCCACAAATTATGAAGTCATTAGTAACCCAGCAGTCTCGGTGGCCACTTCTGTTCCAGATACCAACTTTGGACCAGCTTATAGCAATGCGTATGGACAATACCGCCCCCCTGAACCTGGCCTAACTCACTCTGTGGACAGTCCCACCTCTGCATACACTTCAGATGGTCTTTACACGTCCAACCTGGAGCAGAATATTCCAAGGAATTATGTGATGATTGATGATATCAGTGAGTTGACAAAAGACAATACTGGTCAGCCCACTGATGCTCTTGGTCATCCTGTGGGAGGGCGGTATCGCAATGAGAATGGCTCTGCACGAGGAACCGGCTATGAGGAGCCTGTTGATGCTTATGGAAGACCTACAGGATCAGCTGGTTACCAAAGCACAGTGGACAGTCGCACCAGCACCACAGTGAGTGGCTCATCTTATTACTATGATGATTATAAGCATTCTTCTCGCTCTGGTGGCCACAAAATCTCCTCCAAAAATCTTGCTCCTGCTGTAGTCTCCTCTAAACGTAGTAAGCACAGGAAACAGGGAATGGAGCAGAAGATTTCCAAATTTTCACCTATTGAGGAAGCTCGGGATGTAGAGTCAGATCTTGCTTCTTACACAATGACAACATCAGCTGCAGGCACCTGTCCAGTAGGGTCAAGATCTAAGAAGCTTCAAGATGATGTCACCTATGGCATGAAGAAAAATGCATATGATCAACAGAAATATTACGGCACAAGTCATGAGGGTCTTGAAGAGGATGACCGCATGTACAGCTCCGGAAGGTCCAGATCTACAGGATACGGTATGGATAAAATTTCCTCCAGAGATGCTACAGGCCACCGCAGCAAATCGTATGAGAGAGATGCCATGGAGCGATCTCATAGAAGCAGCCGCAGTGGACGTCCTCCAATGCGAACTCAGAATTCAGAAGAGGAGAGCCCACTTAGTCCTGTTGGGAAGCCTGTAGGTATGGGAAGAAGTTCTGCCATGTCAGAGGCCCACGATGTGAGAAACCAGTATGGTTCCAGCCATTCGCTGCCAGATGTACAAGATCACCATAAGAAGGACCTACCCAGAAGTCACGTCTATAAACCAGATGATCCTTATCTCGTAGATGACATGCATTGTGCTGTTTCTGATAGCGAAGGTAACTGGTGCTGAATGAATTATTCTGTAATTCCCCCCAACCCCCACCCTTCAGATGTACTGAAAAGACTGCATGTGAACTCTGAAGGAGACCTCCATTATTTTTGTTCTCTTGTCTCTTTCTTGTCTCATTCATATAAGAATCCAAAATATTTCAGACATAAGTTTTGCGTGCATGGCTTTTAAGTGTTAGGTGAGTTGTGCTCTTTGCTTTTTTTTTTTTTTTTAAATACTTTAATTTTTCATTGAAATCTGCATGGCTCTGGGCTGTGGAGCATGTTTTCTCACTTCCACATGAATCTGCATGCTACTCCTCTCCACACATTAAAGCAGTTAATTGATAATATCTGTATTGCTTTTCAAAAAGCCTATCATTTGGGCCAAGAGGAGACTGATTGGTTTGAGAAACCACGGGAGGCCCGCTCTGATCGCTCAAGACATCATGGGAGTGGTGGTCACTCTTCCACAGGAAGACGTAGTAAACATACTTACCATGACTATGATGAACCTCCAGAGGAATACTGTCAACAGGATGAGTACAACCAGCGTCACCCTTCCTCATCGTCACGGGACCACCGCCACCACGGCAGCAGCTCTGGTAGACACAGTTCCTCTCGTCACTCCTCAGAGGACCCTAAGTCTTCACGTTCTTCCAGGACGCACCCTAAAGACCCATCTAGTCGCACTGATGGCAGGACCTCCTCGTCCACACAGAGAAGGAGTGGTACAGACTCTCGGTCTGCCCACAGTAGTCCACGCAACTCAGGAGACTTCTCTCGTGAGTCGGTCTCGGGTCATCACCACGGCACTGGGGGACGGAGCCAGAGATCTCAAGGTGACCGCACAATGGGCAGGAGACAAGATCCTTCTAAGCCACAGAATCAGCAGCCACCCCAGGGACACAGTGGGCAGCAACGACCAGGGAGTCAGGGGCAGACGGGAAGACACTCAGGTTCTGAACAACTTGACAGTAGCCAGCAGGCTCAGCAGCAACAGCAGCATCAACAGAGTGTGCAACAACAACAGCAGCCACTGCAGCAGCATGGTCAGACCCCGCAGAGTAGCCAGCCAGCGACAAATTCTGGAACTGGACCAGCACAGCAGCAGCAGCAGCAACAGCAACAGCAGCAGCAAGCCAAACCTGGACAAGCTGCATCACAGGGACGCCAACCAGGAGCAGTGTCTGCAGCAGGGCAGCCTGCCACAGTGGTAAGTGGATCTGGTGAATTATTGAATGATGGATGTGCTTCTTTTTATTGTGATATTTTGTAGGAGCAACTTTGAAAAACATTAAGACCATTGCAAAAGTTTTAGTTTAAGAAATTCTATTTACAGGTATTTTTTAAGAATGATGAAGACTTTCATCTCATTCCATAGCCTACTGACAATTTTTGTCCAAAATAAAAATCCTGTCTTTTCGAACCTTTAGTAACAAGAACAAAAAAACCTGTTTTCAGACCTTAAATGATGCAAAGACCAATGATTTTACATTCATTATAAAATAGTACAATACTATAGTTTTAACTTAGCAAGAGCACATAAATCTGAATTAGGAGAAGTAACATTTTATTCTTTAGTCACAGCTTTCGTGTTTCTTTGTATAAATCAACAGAATCTTATAATAGCTACCATTTAGAGATTCTGATTTCAAAGAAAAATTTGCCATGGTCTCCTAATTTTTCCATGGCTTTAGTTCTCAGTAAGCCATCATAATGATATTGATTTAAATCATCCATTAGAAATGAAGCCTGTGTGTTTCTCAACATCTTCAAATATTTGTTTTAAATATCATATGGGTGTATTTAATATATAAAGTGCAAAAAATACCATCTTACGATGTGAATCGCCCTTAGGACTTTATAACTATACATACAAACCTGCATAAGTAGGAAAAATGTACAACACTGAAAAAAAACCTCAGTTACTGGGAAAAACAGATCCAAAAGTGATTATAATCTTAATTTAAACTCTGTCCGCTGATTATAGCTGTTTCAGGTGACATTAAATTTTTTCCACACTGTTGTTCCACTTGTACAAAATGCATTTTGAGGCATTTAATTTAGTATGTTCTGCTCTAACTCTTGTTTCTGTTTTGTGTTACCAAATACTAATATTTTATGACACAGAATGGTTATACAATCCAAAACATTCAAAAAGGATAAAAAACAACGACATGTTTTTGTCTACTTAACTTTGTGCAGGGAAAACTAGATGCAACTCCTCCTGCTGGTCAAGGAATGAAACCTGCAGCAGGAATCGGAGCAGCACCTCAGCCTACCAAAATAGCCACACCACCGCTAACCGGCATCGGTAAGATTAAGTCCTGATATTTTTTCCAAAATAAACAAGTAAAAGAAAGACATTTAATTTTGCTTTTTCACTTGATAATTTAGTTATCTTGGTCTCCTTTCAACTTTGATTGATGAAATCATATGTATTTTATGTGTGTCATTAAAAAGCGGGACTTGAGGTGATGTATAGGAGTAAAATTACTTTTGAAATAATCCCTTATTATATATTTTCCACAACGATTCTAACAGAAAAAGTCATGTTAGTAAGGAGGAAAGAGATCAAGAGTGATCTTACAAATAGCCATTGCTGCTGTTTATCCATCTCAGAAGGGTTATTTGAACCCCTATTTGAGTGTTAAACGTTTAAGACAGTTGTAAATCTGTCTCAGAGTGGTAGATTCAGGATATTTCCCCCAAGCTCAGACCATGCAATGCTGAAAGAAATCGCAAAAAAGATATGTACTCCATCTCAGACTTAGTAGGCCTCAGTTCGCATTTTATTTGTTGGAGTTCATGACAGTATGGCTTGTTTAGAAATTTTACTGGTGAGAAAGACTATGGCAGCAAACTTGGGTTTGCAAAATTGCATGTTAAAGAACCGCAGAACTTCCAGAACAGTGTCTTTCATGTATGAATCCAGAGTTGAGATTTCTGGCCATAATGAACAGTGCCAAATTTTGCAAAAACCAAACAAAGCATGTCAGCACAAATACTTCATACCACCTGTCAAGCAGAGCTGTAGAGGTAAGATGATTTGTGCTTGTTTTGCTGCTGGTAATGACAATGATCCCAAACACAGCAGCAAATCTGCAACTGAATATTGGGGAAAGAAATGAATTCAAGTGTTTCATTGGCCCAATCAAAGTTCAGACTTCTATATGACTGAAATGACCTGGATTGACCCAAGGAGTGTTGTGTTGAAACTATTGGCTACAAATATTATCTGTTGGGTGTTTTTATACACTTGAGGGGAACAAACCATTTCAAAACTGGTAATAACCAAAATTGCTGTTATTATGTCATTATACACAGAACTGTACAAATAAAAAAGAATGTACTTTGTCTTGCCTTCAACTTTAAATGTATTATTACTGCCCTTTGTCAAAGCAGAAGCAAAAAAGTAAGCAAGTAAAAGTTTATTTCTATAGTATCTTTCAAGATACAATTCACAATGTGCTTAACAATGAAACAAATAAAAACACGTGTAAAAAAAAAGTAAATTAATTAAATTGAAATTAAATTAAAAACACAGGCAAATTACCTCAAAGCAAGTATGAAAAGATGAGATGTTCCTGAATGAATTGAAAGAGTCAGCATGGTCATGTCACTTCCACTCACGCCTCGTACTAGACTACTGGTAAAGCCTGGAGTTAGATTTAAGCAACACAATTAAATGAGCCAAACAAGGCAGTACATAAAATTTCCCCTTTTCCCATTTTGTTTTAAAGATGAGATGAGATGACACAACAATTTGTTGAAGTTAAGAAATTAAATTTGAACTTATCAGTAATCAGTTTGATGCTGCTGTGAACATGTTTGATCATCTTCAAAGCAGTGACACACTAATGCCTAAATGTAGCTTTGAACACTTCACTGAATTTTCACCAATATTCAACATTTTTTCTGTAATATGTCAGTAAAGTAACATAATTTAATATCACATTGTATGAATGGAACTAGTTTTGTTGTTTTATTTACAGGCTCCAAGGCAGCTCCTGTTGGAATCGGTAGTAGGCCTGTAGGTATAGGAAGTGCTGCAGCAGGTCAGCCTCCAGGTCCTGAAGGGGAAAATGTTCTGACCAAAATCCTGCAGGGAGGGGCAGCCGAGCAGGCAGGAAAACTAGGAGATGGTATGATTATTTGTTTTAACTTTTGTTTTAAAACCAGTATTTTCATAATATTAGGAAAAAACAGTGTTTCTTATACGTTGTTCAGTAAAATTTATACTTCTAAACCTCTTCTGTCAATCTGGCAGCTCTGTCTGGCCTTGGGAAAAAGTTCACCTCATTCTGGTGAACTAAAAGGAGGCGAGTAAGTACAGTGCAGTTTTTGTTCTCACACAAATTGATAACAATTTACACTTTAAATTCCTTTTGATATTTTTCAGTGCATTGGAAAAGGATTTATTCCTCTTGAGTTTTTTTTTGTAACATTTTCTCATGTTACAACCACAAACTTCAAAGTATTTTATTTAGAGGAAATGTTAAAAACTATTATACATAGTTTTTAACATTTTTTTTCAAGGTGAGTATCTGAAAAGTGTGACCGGCATTTGTTTTCGAACCCCTTTCCTCTGAAACCCCTAAATAAATCAGTTCAACGGTTGGAAATCACATAATTAACAAATCGAGTTCACTTGTTTGTGATTTCATCTCAGTATAAATACTTCTGTTCAGTGAAAGCCTCAGAGGTTTGTTGACAAACAGCGGGGTTGAGTTAAACAATATCTCAAGCTTTGACCATCTCGCCACAGTCTTTCTATTTGAACATGGAAAGAGTGTGGCACAAATGTAGACCTACCAAGAAGTGACTGTTCACCTAAACTGACAGGCTGGGCAAGGAGAGCATTGAAATAGTAAGCATTCAAGAAACCAATGGGAACTCTGTAAAAGATCAGCTCAGATTAGAGAATCTGTTAAATGGAAAACTATTAGACATGCGCTCCACAAATCTGTACTTTATGGAAGAGTGGCAAGACGAAAGCCACTGTTTAGGGAAAGCAATGGGAAGTCCTTTTGTACTTTGCCTCAGATCATGTAGGTGACACAGCTAACATGTAGCAGAAGGTGCTCTGGTCAGATCAGATCAAAATGTTACTTTTTGGCCTATATACAAAATGCTGCATGTGGTGCAAAACTACAACTACGCATCACCCTAAACTCACCATCCTAGCAGGGATAGGGAAGCTGTTCAGAGATAATTGGAAGACATAATTTCCTCCAGGGCAATCCTGGAGGAAAACATGTTGGAGGTTGCAATGGACTTAAGACTAGGGCTGAGGTTCACCTTCTAGCAAGACAATGACTCTAAACATGAAGACAGAGCAAAGATGAAATGGTTTAGATCAAATGGTAAATGGACTAAATGTATATAGTGCTTTTCTAGTCATGCTGACCACTCAAAGCTCTTTACACTAGAGCCACATTCACCCAATTACACTCATAAATAATATGCAGATTGGTAGGCACCAGGGGCACATCCACATGTGGCAGGGGGGAGGTTGGAATCAAACCCCCAACTGTTGGATTGCAAGTCAACTGTAATAAAAAGCATATCCATGGGTCAGAATCACCCAATAGGCCTCCAAACCTAAATCTAATTGATCTTTTCTTGGCAAGACTTAATAATTGATGTTTACAGATGCTTTCCATTCAATCCGACTGAGCTGGAGCTATAAAGGGCAAAAATGTCAGTCTCTAGATGTGCAAAGCTGGTAGAGACATAGCGCAACAGACTTGCAGCACAGGGTATTCCTACAAGGGGGCAGACTCTAAATGTACGGCACACTAAGATTTTCATTTTTGTAAAACATGGTAAATACCATCTTTTCCTTCCAATTTTACAATCATGCACTATTTTGTGTGCATGATTTTATTGGGATTTCTCATAAAATCCCAATAAAATACATTAATGTTCGTGATCGCATCATGACAAAATGTGCAAGTCAGCGGAAAAAGAGTTGGGTGAAGCATGACTTTCCTACGAAATGGCAAAAAAAAAAAAAAAATTAGGCAGAGAACATAACGTTTGATACAATTTAATGTGAAATGATGATGTGTTGGTTTATTGCTTCACTGTGCTTCTTCTTTTAGGGAATGCAGAAATGAAATGAGACGGACTGGTTGCTTTGTACTGGAAAACCTCTGAAACCCTCTTAAATATATTTTAAATCCACCATGAAAAAGAAGAACAATCCTGAATGCATCAGTCAGTATGAATGTTTCTTTTTTGTTCTTTTTTTATCACTTACACCGTTGAGCTGGTGAAAACATGCTAATGCAGAAAATTCTTTACAATTTAAAATTGTATTTAATTTTACTTATTTATTTCATGTAAAATTTAACAGAGAAAAAAATGGTGAATGTTGATACTTTTATGAGTTTTCCATTAATCAGGATTAAGTTGGTTAATCTGCTTCACACACACACACAAAAAATCATGTCATATCTGGATTAATAGTTTATCAGATGTGTATTTACATAGATTAGCATAGTTTATGTCTGCATAATGAGAAGACTCAGGTGAAGTGATGACTCATTAAATGCTATGACTCTCTGCACCTTTCCCTTACCCCAAATTACCAAACAGAGCTGGAATCAAAGGATGCCTTGTCAGCACTGAATTCCCCAGACACGGGCTCACGATTGAAGTGAATTAAATAAGGGGAATCGCTCTGTCAGCAGGCTGTTACAAGACATGAGAGGAGGACTGAAGAGGCCTGAAAGTAAGTGGAAGCTTTGAAAGAGCTGTAGTCTGATGACCGTGGAGACGACTGAGACCTCATTAGGACAATGTTAAGTCGCTAAAAGATACCTGCCGATATTTCTGAGTGTGCATGGAGACATTTCTGGGTACCTCAGTATAGATTTACTTTGATTTTTGGTGGCTTCCATGTGGATTTTGGAGTTATATTAAGCTAGGAAAATAAAGTTACAGTCTGCTTCGAACTTTGGCTGCAGAGGGGAATGGCCCAAGCCTGAAAAGAGTGAGTCAGCAGTGTGTCACCCCGCACACCTGCAATAATCTGGACCAAGCAAAGCATGCTGGAAACAGCCTCAGAAAGCTAAACGCGTCTTGGCTTTAATGTCAACAGACGCGAAGGCACGCAGGGACAATCCAGAGCATGTGTGGCTTCGTGGAATCATGACACATGGTACTCATCATTTATTACATGGTAAATTGAACAACTTCTGCTCTGCTGAGCAGAGCTGCAAATAAAGCAGATTTTAATTCACTATATAGCTTTTCTCAAAACACATCTCATAACTTTTACACATGAAGCCAAGGCTGAGTCATTTGACAGTCTTTAATTTGGCTCTTGTTTTGTAGATTAAGATTAAAATCAGTAATCATAGTTTACACAAGCAGTGTATTGTGTGAAGAACCTTGCATGTTGATTGCAGGTATCATTAGCCAAGGTTTTTGGCCAACCGTTTTCCCTTCTGTTGTATTCATTTTAGTGACTGCTGTCAAAGAAGCTTGTGCTGTGGGGTTTTGTCCTGGTGCTGGAGCACGCAATATACATTTACCACAGAATAAACAATAAAATTCCTAAAGAGTGCTTGAACAACATATCTGTGACTTTATACGCCTTGAGTGTTGCTACGCTAAAAAGCTGTATATGAAGTTTTTTTTTGTCACTAAAGTTTTGCTTAGCTAAAAAAATATAACTTTTTAACATTTCCACATTGAGTTGCACTTTCACCACAAACCACATTTTATTGGTATTTTATTTAATAGACCAGTACAAAGTTTATAATTGTGGAGGTAACGGAAAAGAACACATTGAATTCTAAGTTTTTAAAAGATAAACATCTTAAAAAGATGCATCTGCTCAGCTAAACTCTGGCTTCACTGCCCGTTCTGAATAAAAGCATCCCACAGCATGATTCTACCACCACCATGTTGTAGTGAGCTTGATGTGCTATGTTAATTTTCCACAACACATAACATCAAAAGAAAAGTCATTTTTAGTCATTTTTATTAATAATGAGACATATTAGCAGCAGACAACAGTGCTATCAACATTTGTCATAACAAATTCATGAATCGGAAGAAGAGAATAAATAAATAATATATAAGAGTATAACATTTTAGCTGTAATAAGATATTTAAATTTAAATATCATAAAACCACACAAAGGATAAAGAAATGTATGATGTTTAACTCTGTGTACAACAATATGAAACAATGTAAACATTAAGCTGTGAACTTAAAAAGATTCCGTTCAAAATGCAGCATCCTGGGCAGAGGGCTGTATGTATTTTATGTTATTTTATTTTTTTTAATATAAAATCTTTGTTGTAGTCTGTTTGTGTGGGCTTTCGCTGACCGAAATCTCCTTCAAGAGGGGGGATAAGATCACCTTGAGGGTGGGAGGGGTTTCTTTCTTCATATATCTCTTCCATAGATGTGAATAAGGTCAAGACCACCACCTGTATGGTTTTCCTGCCCTCCACTCTGCAGTTTACAAGTGACATTGTGCAGCAGTAGGACAGGAGGCTCTCAGTGGTTGCTTGGTGGCATCGATAGGCACTGACAAAGATGGAACTGTTTCTATTCCCAAGGGAAGCAGAATCATAGTATTTTGTATCGAGGGCAAAAATATAAATGTTGGTTTCATCTGACCAGAGCACCTTCTTCCACACCTTCCTGCAGCTCCCCCAGAGTTACCATTAGCCTCTTGGCTGCTTCTCTGATCAATGCTCTTCCCAGCCAGTCAGTTCAGATGAACAACCATGTCTTGGTAGGTCTGCAGTTGTGACATACTCATTCCAGTTCCAGAAGACAAATTGATCAGAGCTCTGTGAGAGAAGCTTGGGATATTCTACAACCTAACTCTGCTTTAAAAATTATCCACAACTTTCTCTCTGTCCTGTCTGCTGTGTTCCTTGGTCTCCATGATGCTGTTTGTTTACTAATGTTCTCAAACAAACCTCCAAGGCCTTCACAGAACAGCTGGATTTATGCTAAAATTAAATAGACTCTATGTATAGATGACTTCTAATGGAAATTCATTGGTCTGGATTTTATCTAGATGTATCAGAGTAAAGGGGGATTAATAAAAATTGGTGCCGTTCATTTCAGGGTTTTTTTTAATATAAAAAATGATGAAAACCATGTGCCATTTTCCCTTCACTTTACAAGTATGTAATACTTGATGGCCTATCAAAAAGTTCAAAGGACTTTTAGAGTTCTGTAATTATTGTAAGCAAGATCATGTGCTTCTGATTTTGAGTTTGCTTATTTAGGAACATCCACACCGAGATTAATCTTATAACAATAGTCAAATAATAGTTCAAACAATAAGTTCAAAAACCTCCTGTCTGCAGGATTTTTATTGGCCAAGTATTTTTACAAACGAGGACTTTGACATGGTGTTGTTGTGAAGAACATTCAACGTTATCAGAGGATTTTTTTTTCCACTTTAGAAGGTGAGAGTAGCCAAAGTTTTATAGACTATTCAGTTGGCCTGCATGAAGAAGCCACCCTTCATCATGATAGAAAAGTAACCAGATTTTTTTTTTTTTTTTTTTTGAAACATAATCACCATTTTCTTTAGAAAGAAGGTTTTTTAATGTTTTTTTTGTTTGTTTGTTTTTTACTGTGGCCCGCCATAAGAGAATTTATGCAGTGCATCAGAATAAGCTACTGGCTTATATTGATCTGTTTTCCTTTGATAGAGCTGATTCTTTTATTGAACTGTGCATGACCTATTAATAATTCAATAGCTCATTGGGTGAAGATAAGGTTCACTGCCCAAAATCATTTAGAAATTATTTTTAATCATATCAATATTAGTTTAATTGTCAATTTGTATCACATTGCAGTATAAGGAAACAGTTGTTTATGTTTCATCTATGTTAGCAGTTTATTTATTACAACCAGCATTCACGTCCTGTGTTTTTTGCTTTTTTTACTTCTAGGTCAGGAACAAGAAAGTGGTGAAGTGCTGGGAGAAAGCAGAGCTGCTTTCTTGATTTCTCTCATCCTGCAGGGGGATGCTCCTGCATGGACTGTGCAATCCAAGCAAGCTGTACAATCTTCACTAACAGAGGCGAGGGTGGAGGTGTATTGGACAAACCATCCATGCATGTCACCTCTTTGATACAGCTTGTCAAAAAGGAGCCTCACAGCGCCCTCTGCAGAGATTTAATCGTAACACTGCTCGCCTCTCAGGAATGCAAGCTGCACAAGGATTCTTGATTCTACATTGATGCTTGTGGAGCAATCTCAAAAATAAAAAAATTGTGTAGGTTTTCCTCGTCTCAAAGAAACCAGTCTTATTCCGCAATGACAACATGCACCTAGAAACGACGAATCTGTTGACAGCAACAACAACCCAACTTGGAGATTCCTTCAAAACCCTGGAAATGCTTCTCCACAGTACATTCCAGTATAGGGAGCTTGACTCGTTCTCTGAATGTGTTTTTCATTTCTCGTCTCTTCATTATGGTGTCTACAGAATGCATTGTGTAAACGTGGACACGAGAATGCACGCACAAATGGAAAAAAAATGTGGAAAAAATAAGCCCATATCAGTTCTTTTTTTCACCATTTATATAAGATGCCGCTACTCATTAGGTGTTGGTTTTTTAAAGGAAGGGACTTACTACCAGCGTGCCCATACATGTGACACTCAAACAGATGAGAGGACCAAATGAAAGAGTGGCCACGGCTCTTTATCAGCCATCGCTAAGCCATCGTTATGGACATCCTTTTTTATTGATTTGTCTCATCTTTTGATTATTTTTTATTTTGTTTTTTGTTCTTTTGCCTGATAATGAATGGAAAGCCTTATTTGATTATGTTTTTACTTGTATACCTCATGTTTTAAGATGTCCATATCATTATGAATTTCTTTTTACACTGTATACTATTGTATGTACATAAAACAAATCAGAGATCTATGATGTAAATTGTCATTTGTGTATTTAATGAGTCACTCTCCAGTGATTTTTTTTTTTTTTTTCGTTGTTGCTATGTGTTTTTTTGTAAAACTTTATATTTTCACTTTGTATTTGTTTGAATCTGTTATTGCATCAAATAATTTGCTTCTTGGTTTTTAAAAGCAATAGCATGCAGCAAAAGGTATATAGCACAATGATATAAATGTTTTTTTTTTTTTTTTTTTTCAATTAGTGATGGGGAATATCAAACAAAAATCAGTAATAAGATCTTTCAGAGGATTTACAACCACAGCACCACATGTACAGACATGCATGATAATGTTCGGATGCGTAAGAGCATGCAGAAAGGCGGACACACTATATATTTGTCTATTAGAAGCTCATACACATGTTGCACACTTTGCAATCCCAGTTCCACTTCAGAGCCAAGGCTAATTGAGTTTTCACCAAATAGACTTGTTAACCTCCTGCTGATTAATGAGGTTACCAATCCACTAACAAGCTGGGCCCACTGCCTCCGTTTCTGCAAGACACACACAGAACAATACAGATACAGGAGAGGATGAAAAGCAATTATCAAAGTCAAACGTTCTATGCAATGACTCATTTTGAAACGTGGAAGTGATTCACTCTAAAGCAGTTTAACATCATCACTGTACTCACAACAAAACAGAATCATGAACAAAAAGAGGTAAAAAAAAAAAAAAGAAAAAAAAGTGGACTGAAAATGTTTTTACCTGGAATCTTGTCTGTATGAATTTGAATACTAAGTATTGATCTAGACTTGTTTTTATTTTCGTGGCATGTTCTTAACCCCCCTCACTTTCCCTACACACTGGGGAAGGGCAGGGACTCGTTGCCAAAGGGTAAACTTGTGTAGACTGTCAGTTTTATGAATGTCCACCATCATGTTGCTTTTGAAGCATGGGGTTTTGCTTGGCTTCATCTGGCTGTTGTTTTTTTTTTTTTGTTTGTTTTTTTTTGTTTTTTTTTTGTTTTTTCTGTAATCCCTCATTCAGTCATTGCATTGTGCATTTTGGCTGACCTGTTTGGCTTGCAGTGACTGTCTGTGCTGCTATGAACCTGTACTGCAGATGGTCGAGCACTTCTCATCAATTCGTGTCAGTGTACATATTGGGTGTCAGTATAACCTGTGGGGTGAATGGAATGTTTATATTGGATATACTTCATTGTTGACTCAACCCACACAGCAGCCAAACCATTTGAAAGGTGCATGATTAGATTATTCTTGGACGTTGTAGTAGAAATAATAATAAAAAAGAGAAATCAGGCGTAATTTTAAGAAGGTTTTCCTCACAAACTTTGACTCTAACCGGCCAGTGATGATATCAGTGAGTTGAAATGTTCAGCCAGACATTCACAAATCAGGGCATGTCATTTGGAAAGCACAAGCCTGACCAGTAGCGCTCAGCAGATTGCAGAAACAGAGGTTGCATAACAGCGCCTCCCTTAAGATGTGCAGCAGAACAAAGCGGAGGTGCAGTGTGGTCGATATGAGATGAAAACAGCCTTCAGTGCAGCCACGCGGATGAGCAGGGAGGGAGACGGACATATTCTCACATTCCTTACTGTAAATACAACCTCATTTCTCTGTACAGCTTTTCAGTTTGGAGTACGGCTGTCATGTGCATCCCCATGCCGTATTTGCTGCCAACTTTTGTGTATAAAAATATTTATTATGTCCACAATAATGATGATGAAACTAATAATGATGGTTATTATTATTATTATTATTGCATAAGCCTAGTGTATGTGGCTGACTTGTACTGACTCTTTACAACAGTGGAACAAAACTCGTGCACATATCCACCCATCTAGTGTGTGGAGTTTCTGTACATATGGTATCAAGAAGCCTTTGTCAGGCAAATAGGTTATCAGTTTTAATGGATATGATCTCCGAGGTGAGACGAGGGGAAAAAAAAGAAACAAATCTGGAAAATGTCATTCACTGTTGTAAGTGCAATGGGCAAAATGTCAGTCGTGTATCCATTGTGAAACCCTTGTGTTCTATTCAGTGTATTCCTGTAAACAGATAGAGTACATTTGGTGCATCATGTCAAGTAATGTGAAAATATTGACCCTACAATTTCCAAACGGAGAAACGAATAAAAAGAAAAAAGTTTATTGTGACTACTGTGTGCAGACTCTGTGTGAAGGTGTGTGTGTGGTTTGCACTCGATTGTAGCAAGGTAAGTTTTGTGCAAGGCTTACTGCTGATGCAGAAGAGAGATCAAGAATAAGACCTCTATAGCTATGAGACTGTTCCGATAAGAGCGGGCTTTGCTTGCAGATTTATCCCAGTGTGGGTGGTAGAAAGAGAGAGCGAGAAGTGTGAAGAGCAGTGCTTGGCAATGCGCTGGGAGAGATGGAGGTGTGAGGATGAGTCTGTGCAAGAAAGAGAAATCTAACTCTTCCGTCTGTTGCTTGTGCATTTGTAAATGCAAAATGCTGGAGATGCTTATTCTTACTATGATGTTTTTGTTGTGCAAAAATGTAACAGTGTGGAAAAGTATTCATACCCATTTGAAGTTGAAGTTGCAGTTGCAAATCTTAATGCATTTTATTCTGATTTTATATAACACACCAACACAAAGCAGTGGCAATTGTTAAATAGAAGGGTAGGCATTCAAAGCTATAAATCAATAATATGTGGAATGCCTTTGTATTCAGCCCCCTTTACTTTGATACACCTAAATAGAAACTAGAACCTTCATAAGTCACCTAATTAGTAAGTTTTATTTCACCTTTATTCATCCAGGAAACACTCAGAGATTTAAAATCCCTTTTCAAGAGGATCCCTGCCAAGACAGAAGCACGCAATGGTTTTAGACGTTGTTAAAATTATCACATACAAAGTAGGCACAAGCTGTAAAAGCATCTGCAATGAGATGTATTTATTTGTAAGTCCTTAGAAGTGTACACTCTTAGCCTGTGGACACATTCTGCAACTGATTCCTGGAGGATGGAGCTGCAAATTAGAATAGGGCTCTTCCTATTGTCAGTCCAGACCTTTGGGATTGTGAGAAGACAGACAGACAATCTGTGAATAAAGATCGCAGCGTTCAAGATTGCATCGTCTTTTTGTTGACATGGATTAGCAGTCGTGCTGGTAGATGTCCAAGAGTTACTTTCTAAATTCTTTTATAAACAGAGCCCACCTGTGTTCATGGTTAGTGGCTGCAAAGAATATTCTGTCAGGACAACTATTAGTCATGCCCTCCACAAATCTGGTCTTTATGAAAGCATTGCAACAAGAATGCTATTGTTGAAAAAGGCTATTAGAAGTCCCGAAGGCAGTATGCGCACAGCAAATATGGAAGAAGGTATTCTAGTCGAATGAGACCAAAACTGAACTTTTTGGCCAACATGCAAAATCATATTTGAAGAAGAAAACCAACACTGCTCATCATCTGAATACACACCATCCCAGTGGAGTATAACACAGTGATGGCAGCATCATGTCATGGGGATGTTTTTGTCTTAGGAGGTACAGGGAAGCTGATCAGAATTGATGGGAAGATAGATGGAGCCAAACAGCAGCTTGAAGGTTTAAAGAAACCTGTTAGGAGCCAAAATTTCAAAACCTGTTAGGAGTTGGGTGGAAGTTCACCTTCCAGCAGGACGATAACCCTAAACAAGAAGTGAAACCTACAATGGAATGGTTTAGGTCAAAGCATATTCATGTTAGAATGGTCCAGTTAAAGTCCAGACTTAAATCTTTTCAAAAATCCGAAGCAAGAGTTGAAAACTGATGTTCACAAATGCTCTCAATCCAACGTTTTGCAAGAGAATGGACAAAATTTTTCATCTCTAGATGTGCAAAGCTTGTAGAAACCTACTGCAAGAGTTGATCTCACAAGGCATTGACTCAGGAGGGCGACTACAAATACGTGCCAAACTTTTCAGATTTTTATTTGTAAAACATTTTTAAATCATCATTTTCCTCCCACTTCATAATTATGCACTATTTTTTGTTGGTCTGTCACATAAAATCCCTATAAAATGTATTAACATTTCTGGTTGCAATGGACAAAATGAGAAACATTTCGGGGGATATGAATACTTTTTCAAGGCACTGTAAGTTATAAAAAAAAATTAATATTTTTACTGCACAGTGCAGTAAATAAGAAAAACTGTCAACAGTGTCTGTTACCTGTGCAACAATATTATAATTCTGAGCTAAAACATAAAATTAGATTTTGGTCTGAGAAGTTCATGCAAAACATGAGTAAGCTGTTTTTTATTGATTTGTTTTTTGTTGTTGCAGTGTCTGAGTTTCTGAATGTCATCCTATGAGTGTGTTTGAAATTTTCACAGCACTGTTTTGGTCACAGCCATTATCGTTTAGATATAAATGAAAATGGTCCTGTTTATCTGAAGAACTGCTTTTGTCTTTGTACGTTGTCTTTAAAAAAATTCTCAGTTGTTGGCCATGATTATCTTCATACATGAGTTTATCTACATCCATAAAACTAAATTGTGTAATCTATCATTCAGTACACTTAACACATAATTGGGAATCATATTAGATTTATTTTAACTGATGTTTTGTGTTTGTTGTTCCTTACCTGCTGTACATCCACACTGCTCCAAACTAAACATGTTCCAGTGTTGATCTTGTATCTCTAGAAGTGCTCTAGCAGGAGTTAAATATCCCCCAATACTTTTGGTACCTCACATATTGGGCTATCTATGTAATAACAGGACTTGTGAGATGCTTTGTGTGACTGACAATCCCATCTGCAAAAGAAGGCTGCCATCTACTGGACTGGAACAGAACTAAAGGTACATAAAATAAATTAAAAAAAAAAAAGTGGCTTTCAGGTTTCAAATGTAAATAACTATCTAACTAACTAAATAAATAAATATTGTGTGCTTATACATAAACGGATGAGGGACAATTAAAGCTGCTGGTGGCCTCTATTGGTGCTCCGTGGAGAACATGCAAACTATATGTGGTTTTCCAGCTGCATGGCTGCAGACAGGAAAGAACTCCAGAGGGTCGTCACCACAGCCCAGAAGATTACCATCTGTCCCCTGCCGTCTCTGGAAGAACCCACCCTGGACATCAGTTGTTTGAACTTTTGCTATCAGGCAGATGGAACAGGACACTTAAAACCAAAACAAACAGACTAAATAACAGTTTCTACTGCAGAGCCATAAACACAGAATTTATTGTGAGCTCCGTAGTAACTATACTGTCTATTGATTGGATTAACAAGTGCTTGATGTTTTCGTTATTTATTGCTGTTTTTAGTACATTTTTATTAATCTTTATTTTACTGTTGTTCCATGCACCTTGAGTTCTGCTCTTTCAGTTTCTGTGAACTTATACAATGACAATAACAACATTCATTCTTTAAAGAAATAAACCATATCTGTGACCATTTCTCATGTTTCTGTGGTGTGTGGGTTTCATCTGTGTTTGTATTTTGATTATTTTCTTCAGCCCTTATCCCAGGTGTTTCCTCCTTCCTCTGTAATTAGATGCAGCTGTTCCTCATCCCCGTGATTACCCCTGTGTGTATATATGTTCTCACCTGTGCCATTATTCTCTGCTGGATTCTTGTGTCATCCCCTGCACTGCCATTTTGTGTTCTCCAGCGGTCTTTGTAAGTATTTTTGGACTGACTTTATTAAATCATTTTCATCTTA
The DNA here is from genome assembly GCA_014839685.1 of Anableps anableps. Taxonomy (NCBI): domain Eukaryota; kingdom Metazoa; phylum Chordata; class Actinopteri; order Cyprinodontiformes; family Anablepidae; genus Anableps; species Anableps anableps. The sequence goes on from CM026069.1 coordinate 19,076,927, forward strand.
CGTATGCCTCTGCTTACATATTGTTGCACTTTGGGTCCACCTCAAAATTATCCAATCATGACACCAATAATGTCACAACATCTCAAGTTTGTTCTTAAAAAGCTTTAAATCTTTATATAAGCAAAGTTTTAAGCTGGTAAGGCCATCTGAATTTGAACATTAATCATTTATTAATAAATTCTTAGAATAGCAAAGCAGGGAACCACTTCTCTGTAATTTAACCAGATGGAATCTTGTAAAAGTAATATAGGTTTAAGCTTGACACTAACCCTTTGTCATAACTCCTCGATGCTGAGTCACACTGTGTTGATCAGTGATAATGGCCGTGATTTCACAGATGAAAACTACATTAACAACCAAGAAGCTTGAACAGAACCTCCAACCATTGCTGGACATCCTTATTTTCTTCAAAGTTCAAGATATAATGGAGCTATCTGAAGTAATATGTAACATATGATCCTTTACTAAGTTGAAAAGGCACAATTAAGTCAAAACTGTCATTCATGATAGTCACAAAACTACATAGCAGACTTTTATCTTCTGCTATTTCTATAGAAGTGAATAATTTAGCTATTTCACATTCTACTTCAGAGATGACAAAAAAAACTCTACAAATGTTAAATACTATCCAAATGGGTCAAGAATTGATATGACCCATACAGAGTCTCATGAAGAAATGCCAAATTTTTGTTTGATCAAAGATTTATTGCAGAGTGCAGCAACTCATTCTGCAGCTCTAGTATCCAGCGTTTTCTTTTTTTCAAGCTGTTCAAATGAGGCATTTTAGACATATAGATCCTTAAACAAAGAATTTATATGGTTGCTCAAGTAAAATAGTCAAGGATACAGTTTAAGGATAAGTAATTTGCAGACTGGTGGAAAATCAAGTCAGTTTTTCCTCCGACCCATCTGTCCATCTCTGAAAAGTTTGTACATAACCATCTTAAGCAAGAACTGTGTGTAAATCTGTGCTTTAAATGATTTAGATGGGGCTTTGGAGAAGTTGCTCCAGATGTTTTGTTTGCTTGTTTTATCCAGTCTAAAAACGGTGTTGGTGAATGGTTAGGAGCATTGTCCTGTTGGCGAAACAGGGGCTTATATCTTGGTCAGCACCCACTATGTTCATGGTGATGTTGATCTTCCTTCACTGTGGACAGTAACACTGGTGTAGCATCTCCCAAGTTATGACAAGGCTTGAGTCTTGGTGGTACCTGGATTATTCCTGAACATCCTGATTAATGTCCTGTCTTCTGAGGGTAACAGTTTGGGTCAGATGGTTGAAATTTGGACACAGTTGTGTTTTCCGACATGTCTGTGATCCCACACACACATACTACTGCTGTTTTTAGTATGAATAAAGCAGCGTAACAATAACCTTCAGCAATGACATTTCCAATACCCTAAACTGAACTTTATTGAAAATGTAAAAACTCTTAAGTCAGCATTCTGACAGGAAACTAACCAATTTAAATAGGAACCATCTACTCTGAGAATCATGGTCAAACATGCAGCTGCAACTATGCCAGGAGCTTGTTGTTGGCCACAAAAACATTTACTCAAGTACAACTTGCCAAGGGCTATTTTACCACTTTTTAATGTGGATGTATATATACATTTGCACTTGTATCTGTAATTTTAAACCGATGTGAATTGAAGAAAATATACTTTTTTCCTCCATTCATTTCTTTTCTTTCCATTTTTGTATCTCTTCTGTCCTTTCTCTCCAGGCTCCACATTTAAAATGTTTGCATTGTTTAAATGTTTGCCAGATTCATAATATCCCTTTTGCTTCTTGCAAATTAATTCAACTGAAAAAGTGAGGGTTTTTTTTTTTTTTTTTTTTTTTTTTTTTTTTTTTTTTTTTTTAAAACATGAAATGCACATGAATTCCCTTTACTATAAAACCACTGTTATTTACACATTAATACTCTATAGACTTTTTTTAAAAAGACACTTCCATATGGACAGACCAGCTGCCTATACAGCCGATTGATTAACAAACTCCTGTTATCATCGAGGATGCTTGACCTCAGCGTCCTCAGATCAAAGGCATAAATGTAAAGTCATTAAGCTGTAATTGGGGTGCCTGCATTCATCCATTTCCTGAAAGCCGTGACGAGAGCCTGTGCCTCTGAAGATTAACCAGTTATTAACATCGGCGGTGACCTCCGAGGAGAGGTTCATGACTCATGGGTAAGTGATGGGAAGTACAGGAGCTTGGAGCTGAATACTTATCCCACAAATTAGATATGTCATTGTTACAGTCAAAGTACCAATATGGACAACTGGAACCGAATGTTAAAATGAACTGGATTAATTGGATGACAAGCAGGAACTTGTTATACCATTAGTTTATGACGTAACTACAGCATCTCTAAGCCTTTTCGTTCTTTAAAATCCATGGGGTAAGCTAATAATCACACAAATGATTAAGAATCCACTTAAAAAGGCTTAACCATGTCACGGTAAGCAGATCCATAACCCAATCAGCCCTGAATCCTGTAGGTTGTGGAGTGGATGATGAAGCTAATGGGGCTGGAGGAGAGCTGCCAGCTCAGGTTTTCCAGCCTCACCCGTCACTCATTGTCCCAAGCTATGTATGGCACAATCTGCATGCAGTCATCTAATAATTAAACAATCTTTCACCGGGTCTTTAAGGTTTCTGTAGGGTTTGTTCGTTTACTGTAGCTGGCGCACCTCAAGAAAAAGAACAACCTGGAAAGTGCCATCATTGTCTCAGGAGCAAAATAAGTTTCCTTTAAACTTGATCTGGTTTCTCTGAAAGCATAAAGATCCTGCTGATGTAGTCCAAGCTGCTTGAAAAACCAATGTTGTAATAAAAAAAGACATCTGAGAAGTAGCTTTATTAATGAAGGCAACTTACTGTTGAACAAAATACATTAAATTCTTGTCACAGTAATAAAGTAAATGGACCTAAATGCAAAGCTGGGGAAGCTGGAGGTAGAAACAATTTGAAACAAACAAAAAAATATATAATAATAATAAAAATTAAAAAAAAAAAAATAATAAATAAAATATATATATATATATATATATATATATATATATATATATATATATATATATATATATATATATATATATATCTGTGAAAAGTGATACATTTACCCTTTCTTTTATGCTTTTTCAGATGAACAGTAATATATTACCAAATGTAACACATCTAAATGCATCAAACTAAAGTGTTTTTGTATGTCATTGTTCTTGTGACGTAATAGTTTTGAAATGATTTATCTATATTATTAAGGGGAAAAAACTATCTAAACCTACTTGGTCCTATATGAAAATACATTTGCTCCTCATATTATGGATTAATTGTGATTAAATAAATTGTTTTGGTTTAGTTTTACAAGCTACACCCAGGCCTGATTCCTGACTAACCTGTCATAAAATCACTCAAATAGAACCTGTCTGACCGTAAGACGTAGGCTAATAGATATATGATGATATAAAGAAATTCAAAAACAGCTGAAAAACAAACTCACTGACAATTGTCGTGTGGGGAAAGGGTTACAAAGCCATATTTAGGATTGAGTTGGGCCTTAGAGTGAAGACAAAATATAGCAGATAGGGCAAAGACAGGGTGAGGGCAAAAAAGGTAATACCAAAACAATGAACCAAAAAAAAAGTCAAAAGTCAAACATCTCTTCCATACATGTGCAATAACAACAGGTTTCAAACTGTTGAATTTTAATACATTTGTATGAGTAGCCACTCCTGAGTTTGAAAGTTTTGAGAATTTCACAAAACAAAATGGTGTTTCATGGTGATCTGTTTTATATTCTTTCATTCAATCTTAGCTCTTTCATACATTTTTGCAAACATGCCCACTCATTTTCGCAATTTAAAACTCTTTTTTTTTTTTTTGCTGGCATTGACACCGCTTAAGGAATTTTTTTTTTTATGGCACCAAATTAAAGTTGCATCTGTTTCTATTTTTTTTAAATGACTTGTCTTTTTCATCATTTCATATCTTTGAACTATAATAAATAAAGAGGAATGATAATTTCTAAGTCCTTTCATTTTATTTGTAAGTGTTACACACTGACTTGACTTATTTTTTAAAAAAAAAATTTCTGCAACTCATTTTTCATATGAAACTTAATTATAGTTAAAAGATATTTACATACACCTTACATGTGAGCAATTTTAACAATAAATAAGACTAAACCTTTCATTTTTTAGGTCAGTTTGGATTACTGAAATTGTATTGATTTGACAAATGTTAGAGTAATGAGTTACAGTTTTTATTACTTTCTTCAGAACTAACATTACAATGACTTTGTACGCTTCTGATTGGGTAGTTCACAGCATGTAAGTTAATTTGAGGCACACCTGTGGAAGTATTTTAAGGCAAAACATCAAGACAATGTTTCCTTGTGTGACTCCAAACTAAAACAGGCAGGATGTCAAGAACAGAACTGTGGACCTCCATAAATCTGATTCATGTTTGGGTCCAATTTCCAGATGCTTGAATGTCCCAAATGCATCTGTTCAAACAACTACCCTATAACCATGAACAGCATGAAAATGTCCACGCTTCATTCAGGACGGAAATTGGCTCTGTGACTCAGAGATGAATGTGTTTTGGTGCAAAATGTGAGTATCCCCAGAAACAACAGAACAAAAGTAAAATACCACGTGAAGCTGCTGGCTAAATGCCACTAAGAGAGAAAGAAGCCATTACTCTAACAGCAACATAAAGGCCAGATTACATAGCCCTTACCTTTTGGAGATATGCCATGTAGTCTGGTGAAAATAAAATTAAATTTTGACCTTAACCACAGTTATCATATTCAAAGGAAAAATGGGGAAGCTTGTAAGCCTGACAACACTGTCCCAGTTGTTAAGTATGAGGATGGGTGTATTATGTTGTGTGAGTGTTTTGCTGCAGGAGGGACTGGTTGTTATGTTCTGTAGTATTAATGGACCAAAATGCAGACAGACTAGAAGCAATGTGGCGTAAAAAAAGATTTGATTATGAAGAAACACAGGGACCAACAGTTTATGGCATGAAGAAAACTGGTCAAAGTGGAGAAGAATCCAGCAAGGAACAATGGGGGAACCTAAGTACTGAGGCAGAGAGAAGAGTGAAACCAGGTGAGTCTAATCAGGGGAATGCTGAACAGCTGATGGAGCGTGCAGAGCAGGGAGAAGATGACTAACTGACACAGAGAACATAGGGGAACCGTGAACCAAAACACAAAAAACAACAAGAGGAAAATAAACAAAACTAATACAAAAGTCAAAACCAAATTGCACAATTAACACACTTTCATTGCTTGTCTGCACATGACAAAAAGTTTGACAGGGAAAAGCAGAAAGCTGGTGTTTGTTCAGAAATGCTGACACCTCTCCTTTAGGCCCTGTCAGCTGCACTTACAGTCAGTGTTTATAAAACAGCATAAAGTACCTATAATTTCATTTTGCCTGAAGGAAGGAGGAAGATCGCAGCTGGAGCGGCAGGGAGGAAGGTTGGTCTGCTTTGAAAATGCGTACTGGGTTGTCTCTTCACACAGTTGTGGAGGACACACTCACCTCATGATGGCAGTTATGATGTCATGAGATCAGACAGATTTATGTTACAACAGAAAAGTGCTCAGGGGATATCCAGACAGTTACTGTATCCTCAGGGCAGTCTGAATACTACAGCAACATGTGGAACTTTAACAGATAAAATATAATTTCTGTTGTTTTATTGTAAAACATGTAACCTGCTTCTCCAATTTCGAAAGGTTTAGATATTTTAAGTTAGATGAGATAACTGAGATGCTAATAAATGGTCTGTAATGACAGTATTGTTGTAGTGATGATTTTTCTTTTTTGTTGATGGCACATTTTTACCATGACTGATAAAAGACAAAATGAGTCTTGCTGGGATTCCATTTTACACATGGACTGATCAAACCTCTTCACACTCATTGCACTGGAGACATCACAGATAAGAACTCACCCCCAATAAAACCCGAAGCTGAACAGATAACCCTTATCTTTGGAGTCAACCTCCGACAGACACCCACAACAACTACTTGTGGACCATGTTCTTCTAACCTGCCGGTCGAAGTAAACCTGACATATTATTTTACTGCTTTCATTTTTAGACCATAATTTGAGTAAGTAGTGTATCTTCTCCTGTTTTTAACTTTGATTTAACTTTTTCCAGCTCCATTTTGTTGCTTGTTGTAACCACACAGTGGGTCAAGTGCAAATCATCTGGGATGTGTGGTTGATAGGAGCGGAGCAGGGCGGGACTGAGTGCACATTGTTACAGTCTGATGAACTTCTGCCCCTTTCTTTCTTTCCTCAACAGGGTAAGCTTCCAACTCCTCTATTTAAACTATAATAAGTAGGTTAACACAACTTTACATCATGCACTCTCGTTTAGTTTGCTCTGCTGTATGTATTGTAGGCTTATTAAATGCACCACAGCTCCCTGAGCCTCACCCAACCACCAAGTAAATTATTTTGACCTGACCCATCCGAATTTCGGGTTGGATCCGTGCCAGGCTTGACCCATAAATCTAAACTCTACAAAGAACTAGCAACAATTTCCATCTGTAGATGCACAAGTGTCAGAAGACTTACAGCTGTAATTGCAGAGAAATGTGTTTCCACAAAGGATAGAGTCAGGGGCCTGAAAATAAATGTACACCACACTTTTCAGATTTTATTAGTAAAAAACATCCATCATTTTCCTTTCAGTTCAATTAGCCTCTTATTTGAGTAGATCTGTGACAATAAATCCAATAAAATGCAATTCACATTGCAGTTGTAAAATAGAAATCAAGTTCAAGAGGTATAAATGCTTCTACATGGCATTGTAATCAAATAAAACAAGTTTTGAAGCCGACTAATCCGGGCCACCTGGAGAGTCGATCCTGATGGTCATATTAAGTATACATTTGTCAAAGATGCTATAAACAGCCAAACTCTGAACATTACCATCAGCACCTACAGCTGATGTGAAACTGAGTGCAGGCCGCTCTCCCGTTCTCTTTCTCTCTCCTCCCCTTGCATGTGATCCGCCCATCCCCTCCTGCCAGCTGCCACTTGCCGTATCGCAGTGATGCTGCTCCCGGCCGTGCGGAGGAGGAGAGAGAGGCTGCCCGCTGCCCAATGACAGCGCAGGATGCTGAGAGAGGCTGTTGGGCTTGAATGGAGGCGACAAGATGCCGTCCAGAGCGACCAAGGAGACCAATTGACATCTAAAAAGGTATATCTGTATCTGTTGATATTTTACCACTGCAAACTCACATATACTATTTTAATCTTAGAAGGAATGACGCCTGAAATACGTAACGTGTTCGCTCCTGTTTTTTTGTGCGCGTTTTTATGAGCGACACGCCGGGGTAAAATAAAAAAAAAAAAAAAAAAAAAAAAAAAGCACAGGCTGTGTCCATTTAACCAAATCATTCCTGCTCGTTTATTGAAACAAGACAATACAAACTAGCTGATTTCTGGAAATTAATATTACGTTATAGTCGTAATAAGGCGATGACAGAGCGCCGTTTTTCTTGAAAATAAAGATTTCCCTCACACGACAGGTTAGAGTGTTATTTCAGGCGAACATGTAGGCCCGGTGAGCTGTCAATTGCTCGGTCGTGCCCTCCTAGTCTTCATCAATTCCACCTGCACATCAAAGCTGGCAATACATTTTCATTTATAGGAGTTATTTCTAAGCAGCAAAGTCAGATAACGCTGGTATTTGGTGGCGTGAGTGGATGGGCCAATTTGGAGGCATTAACATCTCATCCAATCCACCGAACGTTGAAGTCTGGGGGAGGCATGGAGGCGTCAGGCTCTGTAGTAGAATGCTTGATTAGGAGGCTGGATGTGTTGCATCTGGTCTTTCATATAAATATCAACCAAGATTACCTTACATTTTATCTGTACTCCAATGTCTTATAACTCCACATATGGTGTTATTTGTATGATGGCTTTTTAAATGTCAGGACTGCCTCATTGAACAACCGGCTTCTTTCTCCATGAGCAGTGCCTGTGGAGAAATCTTTATTTCAGGACATCTGTATCCTCTCTGCTGTTTCCGCACCACTGCACAGCCAGAGATCATTTCCACGTTGCTTTCACTCTGGCATTTGTTGATCAGTTGTCCATGTATGTACTGCAGCTCTCCCTCCAATATAAAAACTGTGGTGCAAAAAAAAAAAAAAAAAAAAAAAAGAACATTGTGATCCAGGTCAAAAAACTAGTCTAGCTCAAGATTGTGCCTTTCAAAGATTCATATTCATAAAACTGAAGAAGTGAATCAACAAATAGGTTATATGGCCCATTAGCCTGGGTGGCAGAGTCTTGTGGATGCATCATGCAAGGTTACAAGTATAGCTCAGTGCCCAGGTTGGTGCAGTCTTGTATGTGCTTCATACCAATTTACAGAACAATTTAACTCATTATGCAGGGCAGCACAGTCTTGTGGATGCATTATAATAGTTTACAATATGGCCCATAACCCAGGGTATCGCAGTCTTTTAGGCATCCCATGCATGTTTAACAGAGCCCTCAAGAGCCCTTGTTTTGGTGTTGCTAGTAATCTGGTTTATGTCACAATGGGGTATTTTTTAAAAATATGTTCCACTGAAATATTTTCATATTTCCAGAGCTGTGTTAGTAATATTTCTTGTCAGGGCTCCTAAACCAAATCATTCAATCCCCATTATTCTTTTGGCAGGCCCTGCTCACTACTATAATCAGCCTGTTGTAAAAGTAATCTTTCACTGGTATTTTGACAAATATTTGTAAATTTGGAAAGCAGCCATTTTATAGCTTTGCATGTTATATTTTTATGCAGTTTAATTTTGAAAATGCTAAACAGTTTTGGACAAATAGGTTTACAGTGAGCTCAGATACTACTATAATACTCAGATACTACTATACTAGTTCTTAGTTACTGCTTGCAAAGATCATTAAATTCCTTTGTATAGCTCTATAGGTTGGAATGAGGTAGAAAACAACAGCATGAAGTGCTGAGAAGTGAAAGTAAAAGACAAAACTGCTGCCAGTTTCAAATCGAAGCTGTAAATTGGAGAATTAAAACATTACTCTCCAATAGATGCCAGCTCCTCTGCTCTGTCCAGCAGTAATCACCCCATTAGCAGATTATTTATACAAAAGTCCCCTTACTATTGAGAGGGGAATTAATGGGAGTGTGTAGCACTGGGAACTATTCAAAAACCTAGGTATTCTAATCCCTAAAATTGGATAGAGATTATAAATGTAAAATATTTACAGTTGTTTTGGTTTGTAAAGTGAAACAGGCTATCCCTGTTGCCCGCATACTTTGCGTACCGACTTGGAGGGAGAATACCACGGCCAATGGATAGAGGTTATTATAATAAAGTGATGATTAAAAGAGTAAACCACTTGTGAATTACAGCACCCTCCACATTAATTGAAACCTCTAATAAAAATCTGTAAAAAGTCTTGAAATAGGTTGCTTTGAGTTTATTCATTGAGTGAGGAAGAACTCCTGGTTGAGAAATGTTTATCACAAAAGAACCACCCATAGCAATTCCTTTAAAACAAATGTAACTTAAGCATTTGTTGATAGACTTTACTTTTTGAGGTAGATGTACTTTTTTTTTATTTATTTTTTTTTTATTTTTTATTTATTTATTTTTTTATTGGCAATTAAATAAATAAATAAATAAATAAATAAATAAATAAATAAAAAGCTCAGTGAAGGAAAACTGGAGGCGACCTTGGGCTCACAAAGTCTCCATAAATACCATTAGATACTGTTGACACACATAATGAAAAGAACTTCCTATGTCTAGTGTAGGTGTTCATTGAGTAACAATTAATTTAGGGGAGATAGCAATCAATATGTTTTTATTTATAGAAGTTTTTTCATAAGCAACAAAAAAAGTGCTTTACATAAAAAAAAGCAGGCAATAAAGAGGAACAGGAAAGAAAAACAAATAAATTTGAATCTACTTTTAATTCCAAGAACTGTTATAAACATGAATTATTCACATTAAAACAAAGTACAGTACATAAAAGGATTTTACGTCAACACAAAGTCAAACTAAATGTGCAAGAAAATTACAGACACAACTCAATTAAGATAAGGTTAAATTAGGAATTAAAAAAAAAAAAAAAAGTCATTTCTAAAGGTCAGATATAGACCAGGCTCTGAAGATAAATCCTACATTTACTTTCTAAAACCTCAATATCGTCTATTGCCAGTTGTTTCTAGCTGTGGGTGCAAGACCACCCAAGGAACCCTAAGAACTAAAACATTTTTTGCGAGAAAGAGTGAAGATCTTCTACAATAAACCCTTACAACAGCAAATTTTGTCAGTGATAGATCATGCTTCTGCAAAGAAATGAATTTATTTTAAAGATTTTTACCCATCTAAATGTGAAGACTGCTGCTTGTCTCAGGCAGCTGACACCGGTGCAAAATTACCAGCAATAGGAGAAAGACATGGAATGAAATTCCCAGCTGGAACAGAAGTGGAAATGTTGTAGTCACATCCCAGATTATTGGCTCAGCAGCTCTGCACCGCTGGTATAATTTTCCATTTAGTTACAGTTTTTGTGAAATTTCTGTTTCGCTTATGTAATTTATAGCCGAAATAAGAAAGCAGTAAAAATGTTGTCCTTATTATGGAGTCTGGAATCGACATCCTTCGTGGTAAGGATAGGAACAGTTAAAAAAAAAAAAAAAAAAAAAAAAAAAAATATATATATATATATATATATATATATATATATATATATATATATATATATATATATATATATATATATATATATATATATAGTGGAGTGACTCCCTGAATCAATGAGCCATCAGTGGTGAGGTAAACAAAAGCTGACAAACACCACCTCAAACATGCCTCACAGGATTTACAGCTTGACACATGTACTGATTTATCTACACTACCAGTGGATCAAAAAAACCAAATGTGTGTTTAGCGTTCTCAGAAGTGTGCAGCAACCTGGCTAGAACTTATGCTGGATGCTGTTTTTGCTGTTTTGTCTGCATCCTTGTGCTGGAGACAAAGTGCTTTTCCCACTGAGAAATTTACCCACCAGACCTCACTGATCTGCTCTGGCAGCTTTTTTTTTTTTTTTAAACTCCGGTCTGCTGATTGTGATGTATATTTTAAAGGACGATAAAAAAAAATAAAAATAATGGTCTGCATATGCAAATGTAGCTTTGAATCCAACAGAAAATGAACGAATTGCAAGATTATCCCTATACAAGCGTCAAAGCAAATGTTTCCAGCTTTTATATGATTTTTCTTATTAAACACATTAAAGTACATGTTTAAAAGTTATTTATAGAATTGAAATACCAATATATTTTAATCTTGATGCATTTAATTAATAGGAAAAAAACAAAACAGATTTTTCACACATCACATATCAGAAAATATCAAGGTAAAATTGTCTCATGCCAGTTTCTGGATAATTTTTTGGGTGCATCTCGAAGATAAAAATAGTTGATTTTCTTGTTGCAAATTAACATTTTTTTGTTCAGCTAGCTTATATTTGAATGTTTCCATGTTTATGCTCTTATAACTTTATTTGGCAGATGGCAGTGAGTTTGTAGTTCCCTTCAGTTGACATATTTGTGAGTACAGCTCAGCGATGCTATCATGGGAAATTTTAGAGCCTTTTGTACATCAAGGGGACCTGTTGACACAAGGATTCCTCTGTTTATGAATCATCTCTTTATCTGTCCATTAAAGATATACATGAATGACCGAAAAAGCTGAAAACCCCCCACAAACCGTTACCTTGTTGCTGTATTTAGTGACAGTTTTTGATTTTTTTTGAAGATTTCTTCTACCTTTATGTGAGATGACAGGTGACTTGCCTGTGCTGGCCCAGACAGAGACACCATGGCAACCGAATCTGAGAAGTGTCACCAGGAGGAGAGAAAGATGAAAAAGTCTACATGTACATGATTAACCTCTTTTTTTCAATCCCTTAGACATATCATTATCTTTCATCCTTAGACAGTTTGGGAAATTAAAAACCCTGGTTAGTGTCTTTGTCTTGACATTTGTGCTTAATAGCATTCAGTTTTTACCCTAAAAATATCGACCACAGTAAAATAATGATGCCTTCAGATTAAATAAATCACAGCCTCTGATAAATCTAGAAATATATTAAAGCCAAAGGACAGCATTAAATGGTCCAGCCATTATTACATGATTAAAAATTAAGTCTCCTGTATTATTTTTTTTTTCTTGTTACCCAGGAGGAAGAGCTTTATTTTAAAACATGTAAATTTTTTTGCAATTGTATTAATATTTTAGACATAAAAAGAGGTGAATAAAGTCCTACAGCACACCTGCTAGGCCTGTTATTTAAAATAATATGCAAAATAAATTTGGTGGTTTATGATAGTTTTCTATGAGTGTTTTTAACAACTAGCATAAGTCTCAGATCAAAGACATGTTAGGTCCAGTCCTTGCGGTCATACTGTGAGCTGAGCTGCACTCTGTCAGTAAATATTTATCAGTTTGTTTATGAGACAAGACAGTGCTGCAGAAAGTGCTTTATTTCTTGTCCAGTATGTCTTCATATGTCAGGATTACTGATCTTTACTTGATTTTCTTGCCCTTCTTTCTTCCTTGTATTTCTGTGTACAGCATTCTACACACACATAACATCAGTACCTCTGGGAACTATTTGAAGACTTAAAAATGTGTTTATTACAGTAGTATAGTCTCATACTAAAACTTTTAGTTTAAGTTAATTCTTTCAGTGAGAAAAAAAAACAAAAAAAACCCCTTCATTTTATTTTTACTATCCATTTAGGCCAACACGATAGAACTAAACTTCTCCAGTAAGATCTCACAAGGTCGGAGGATCTTTGACTATGCCTGTTTACACAGTTGTTCACTGTCATCATGATATGTGGTTGGAAAAGGACCCAAATGTAAGATAAACTGTGGTAGAAACCGAGTGCTTCAATAAAATGAGAGAACTTACAGTCTAGTGCAGGAACAGACAGTTTATGGCGCTCGGCCCCAGTGGACAGAGTAACAGAAGGATACAGTGATGAACAATGAGAACAGAAGAGCTTATATACTGAGGCAGATGTGGAAATGACAAAACAAACAAGAAGAACTAATCAGAAGCAAATGGGGAACAGCTGAGGCAGAGTGCAGACAGAGGAAAATCAGGAGATAGAAAACAGCTATGGAAGGAAGCAAACTGGCAGGCGAGGGGACTGTGAACAATAAACACTGGAGAAGAACTGAGACTCAAGGAAACTAAAAATAAAGGGGAAGGGAAAATACTAATCAAAGAGAACAAAATCCAAAAGCGCAAAGAAAGGAACACAAGAATAAATGAGAAATCTAAATACAAAGGAATGAACGAAGCAATAATAATGAAACCAAATATGTTAAGACCTGTTAAGCAATGAAAAGGAACACAAACATAAATAACAAGGAAGTGAAATACAAATGAAACCCAAAACTTTAACTCCCCAGGATTATGACATCCAGCCTCTCTAATGCTCCCTTTTCTTCACCTCACCAAACAGTGAGATTTTGGAGCCATGGTTACCATGGTTCAACATGGGTGGTGAATCATTTCTATGATGATTTGGTTATCTGCCTTTTGACCATTATCCTGCTCAATAGGCCTGAGATGATGAGTCTTCTTGGAATGCTCTCAAATTTCTCTTGAAAATGTTGTAGTTTTTCAAAGTTTTAATTATTCAATTCACTCTAACAAGATTCCCAGGGCATTCAGAATGAAAACTGGTCCACAGCATCACAGATTTTCCACCATTCTTAACAGTGGATGTGAGGTGCTTTTACCAATATTCATCCTTTGTTTCAAACCAAAGCCCACCTGCTGCCTCTGTTAGCAAAACGCTCCTAGTCTCATCTGAATAAAACATACCATGACAGGTAAAGTCCTTGCTGGAGTTATCAAACTTTCCACGTTTATGTTTGTGGTAGTAGGACATAAAATACAAACAACCAGTCGGCATAGTGACCCCAAGAGTCCATTCTTTACTCCAGTTCTCTAAATGCTTTGTAGACTTATATTTACCTCTATTACCGTCCTCACTGTGCATGATAGGAACATAATCTAATTACGTTTCACATTGCATTAAGTTTTAAATTAATGCTCAGACTATACATGAAATAAACATTTAGATAAGAATCTATTTTTTGTAGCCATTTCCTTAAAGATCAACTACAATCTGCCTTTCTTTAATTGCATGTTCCCTTGTCTTTCCAATTTTGAGGGCTGGCTAATAGAAACTGTATCATATTTATATCCCAAGGAAAAAGGAAGCTGTTAGTCACTAATTAAAAAGTTTCCACTCAGCTTACTTTTTTTTTTTTTTTTTTTTTTACTGATTTATTTTAAGGCTTTTTCCACATCTTTACCAGGGGTGCCAATAAATGTGCTTGATCATTTATATGATAACTAATTAACAAAGTGCCTTAAGAAACAACACTTCTCAGAAGATGTTGATGAGCTTGATATCACACACTAAACTGCTAATTGGATTTGTACTGTATGCTATTGGTTGTACTAAATCTGTGCTTTAAAATGAGGATAATTAATAATCAGATGGATCTTAAGTGATTAAAACTGTACTGATCTGTAGTAGAACATGTTTCTCAACATCTGATACACTTTCTATTGATGTCATTGTTTACTCTCATAAAATGATGGCTATCATGATTCAGGTCAGAGAAATGTGAGATTGTAATGCTATATTTTAATCATTACTGATAAATGTTAGACTGTGAGACATCTGGGAAGATGTTGTTAAATTCCTGCAGGCCATTCGAAATTAGAGCCTCGTAAATTGGGACAGTTTGTTGTCTACGTTGACTAATACAGTCTTACAGCTAATATAAAATTTCCTTTTCTGTCTAGAGCTTAGCTTTTTGAGTGGAATGTACTGTTTTTTGAAAAGTTAAATGTCTGACAAATGCTTCTCCCCTGTTTCCTCAGATCTGACTTTGATGTGACCTAACCCACCCATTCAGACATGAAATAAGTCATCCATGTTTGGTTGAAAAAAGTCAAAGCAGTCTCATTTGAGCACACCCCTGTTAAAGGACCCTCTGGTGGCTACTCCTCTGAATCACGGGACATGTACGGCAGTGCCAGAGCTGTAGGTCATGTAGAGAGCAGCCCTGTACGGTCCCCGCGCCTTCCAAGGTCCCCCAGACTGGGCCATCGAAGGGCACACAGTGGGAGCGGGGGTGGTGCAGGGGGCAAGACCCTCTCCATGGAGAACATCCAATCACTCAACGCTGCCTATGCTACTTCAGGGCCCATGTACCTGAGTGACCACGAGGGCGTGGGCTCCACTGCCACCTACCCAAAAGGCACCATGACTCTGGGTCGCGCCACCAGCCGGGCCATGTACGGGGGTCGCGTCACAGCCATGGGCAGCAGCCCCAATATTGCTTCAGTGGGGCTGCCTCATGCTGACCTTCTGTCTTACAGTGACCTGGGCTCCCTCTCCATGCTGCACGCCCACCACCACCAGGGGGTGCCCTCGGCTCTGCTCAGGCAGGCCGTGCGGGGCAGTGGTGGCGAGCTGCTGGAGATGCAGGCCCAGCTCAGGGAGATGCAGAGGGAGAATGAGATGCTGCGGCGAGAGCTTGACCTGAAGGAGAGTAAGTTGGGATCCTCCACCAACAGCATCAAGAGCTTCTGGAGCCCTGAGCTGAAGAAGGAGAGGATCATGAGGAAAGAGGAGGCAGCTCGCACGTCCATTCTTAAAGAGCAGATGAGAGTCACTCATGAGGAGAATCAGGTGAGACCACTCCTCTCTGAGCCGTCATAATCCACTTATTACTGCAGTGAATTTCACTCGCTGCTTATTTGTCTGCCCATTTTGCTGTGCTTTGATCTCTGCTTTCACCATGCTATCTTTTGCAAATAATCACAGCCATCCTCTCTTATATATTTCAGAAACTTAATGCAGTCAGTTCTGTTTTTACAAATTTGTAAAACCTTTCTGGAAAGATGTTATTTTATAGACATAAACACATCTCTTCATCTAGTGAAGAATCAATATTACTTTAGCCACGGAAAATAGACACTTCAGTTAAACAGGAGTAGAGTAGAAATCTGAACGTTCAGTTATTTGTGGCTCAGTGAAAAGTATGATGACACTGCCGACAGGTGTATTGAACCCAGTCTGGCCTCGATACTGCTTAATTTTGGTTTATTTTCACAGTTTCAGCAGATTGGCCCCAGGACAAGAGATGTCAAAAGGTTTTTTTCTGCTTGCTACAGTGTGGGGGTGTAGTCATGGCCCAGTTAAATCACTTACTGACAGGAGTAGGCACAGGGCCAGGAGACAAATGTCAAGGACACTTAAACAGACCCTGTCTGTCTTCCTTTGCTTTCTCTTTATACGCTCTGACTTGCATCGTCTCTCAGTGTTTGATTAAGTTCATATAGCCGTTGCTACAAAAGATTTGTCTTCTTTTTGTCTATTTTAATTGATTATCCTGCAGCTGGACATCACTTTCATTACATGTCAGACCTGCAGGATTATTAATAGTCAGCTTGCTGATGGTGGAGGCAGAATGGTTTAGTGGGATCTGTCAGCTGCAAGGGGAAATGTATGACACACTGAGATTGTGTAGATTGTATTTATAGGATTACTATGTTGGCTAGACTGAGCTTTTTGGTATAAATACTTAAAAAAAGAGGCTGGATTCATGATGCAGCATACTGAACAATGCTTTGAGCAGTTTAAAGGCTGAGTTTGAGCTAGTTCTTTGTCTCTGCTGCAGTTCTGTGTTCATACACTGAACAGACACTAGATTAGTCATTACTCCACCATGCAAGGTCCTAGTGTAATACTATCAGTGTTTTTTTCACACAACACTTGTTGGAAAAAAGATGTGATTTTTTTTCTGCACATTGCAAAAGTATTCATACCCTTTGAACATTTCTGCATGTCATTAAGTTAAGATCATTTTGGTATTTTTATGTTCATTTTGGGGGATTTTATGTGATGGAACAACACAAAGTAGTGCATAATTATGAAGTGAAAGGAAAATAATTAATAGTTTTCAACGTTTTTATAGATGAATATATAAAATTTGAGACATGCATTTTTAATCAGCTCTGTTTTCTCTAAAAAATTTTAGTGCACTGAAGTGCCCTCAGATGTCACCTTATTAGTAAATAAAGTCTACCTGTTTGTAATTTAATCTCATTATAATTCCAGCTGTTGTATGGTATCAGAAGAACAAGGAGCACAGGCCAGGGGCAAAGTTGTGTTATGTTTAAAGCAGGTTTGAGTTATAAAACAATATATAGTTCTGAACTTCCTACAAAGAACTATTCAATAATCAATTGGAAATGGACAGTATTACAGTCTGGCTCAGAGACTGTTACAAACAGAGGGAGACAACATGTGTTGGAAGCATTTTAAGAAAATAATTTATTTAACTAAACCCAAAAGTAACATGTTTGATCAGTTGTCAGTAATATCAGACTGGCTGGATGTATAGAACTCTATATGTTGTAAAAAAAAACAGACATAGCAAAACCAAACATCAAAAGTGGTGAATAAACAAAACAGAGTGGTGGGGTCGTCACACAACAGGGTGTGGCAAGCTGCAAACCTGCCAAGACGTAGTTGGAGACCTAAACTGACAGAAACAGAAGAAGACCAGCTTGCACTTCATCAAAAGCTATGCAGTAGACAGGAAAAACTTCATATATATATATATATATATATATATATATATATATATATATATATATATATATATATATATATATATATATATATATATATATATATATATATATATGTGTATATATGCCAGTAATATTTGAATTATTTGGGGGAATCTTTTTTTTTTTTTTATAACATGTATAATTTTCCCTCCATATCACAAATTTGTGCTACTTTGTGCTGGTCTGTCAATTAAAATACATTGAAGTTTGTGGTTGCAACTTGTGAACAAGTTTAAGGGGTGTGAATACTTTTTCAAAGCACTTTAGTGATGAGTGTGAATGTCTCGGAACAAGATCAATAACTACCAGTCAATTTTGCAAAACCAGAGGCATTTTGAATATTTTTGTATCATCATGATTTGCAAAAATCTGAGTCGGTGTTGAAGCTGAATCAGCTGTGTCACCAATGGGACCAAAGCAATTCAGCTTTTCACATTTCTTCATAAAGAGTTGTTAAATACTCATTGTGATATTTTTAGTTCGGACTCAGAGTTTAGCAGCTGAATGTGTCCTGCAGATTTTGAAAGCTATTCACAGAGGGGTTTCCATGGCTTCATCCTTGAATCAAAAAGAGGATTCAGTGTTTGCTCTCCCCTTTCGTCAAGTGATATTTATATTCCTCCTGGTAGGGTTCATTAATGTAGTATGGCAGCTAATAAAAGGCAGATGTGCCTTGTTGCTATAATTGGTCTATTCTAACTTGATTTCTGGGCTCTGAGGCGTGCTTACGTAAGTGTATATTTACGGTGGGATGGTTTGGTCACACCCACAGGGCTTACTGAGAGGCTGACTGAAGAGCAAATTGCCTCATTAATAATGGAGGAATTTGAGGCCAGTCATTGAGTCTGTCTTTTAGCACCACTTTTCACAATTGCATCAGGTGCCTTAGGCCCCTGTTAGTTTGAGCAAATCCCATGCATCATTTATCATGTGAAAATTAGGATCAAAGTGTATAGGCTTCTGTTTACAAAATTTTCCTAATATAACATTCAGTTTCTGAAGCATAGGCTTTATTTTCCAGGTAAATACCACCCACAGCCTGCAGAGCCTCAATCATAAGCAGTGAAAGTGATGACTAGATGAGACTGTTTTACTTGATAGATTTTTATTGTAAAGGGCAACTGATTTTGTTTTCATTGAATTGAGCAGAATTTTTGTTGTCATGCCGAAGCTGTATGGGAGTTGCTGGAGGCGAGTGTGTGAGCTAGAGCATACCATATCTGACTGAGTCATGACCACTACCGCTCAGCTGCCCAGTCAGCCCTGATCAACGGTTCTCACAAAAATAGAGCCTGCTTTGCTCCTTCCGCACATGCATGCAAGACTTAAAGTGAAGCATGCTGTATTTCACCAAAAATATTACTGGTTGTCTTTGTTTGAAGCAAAGACATAACATAACATAACATAACATGAATAAGCATTTATGCTTGTGTCCATTTGAGTGTTATGTCATCTGTGGTGTGTGAGGGTGAAAATTTAATTAGAGGTAATTCCCCCTGGCAGAGTGTGTAGCATTTTAATCAAACAGAGCAGTGTACTTCATGTATGAGAGGTGAAGTCACGGCTACTGCAGTCACATGCAGATAACACTTTTTTTACATATTGCAACCCTGAGTCCCTTGCAGTCTCTAAAAAAAATATAAATACCCCTTAACTTGTTTCTTATTTGCCACCTAACAACTAAAAACATGATAAACACAAGTTGTGAATAATTGTGAAGTGGAAGGAAAATGATAGATGGCTTTCAAAGTGTTTTACAACAAACAATCTGAAAGGGGTCTTGTATTTGTTTTCATCCACTTTTACTCTTTTGCTCCCAAATAATATCAATTGCAGCAAATGAAAATTAATTTTTTTTTTACATCTGTTTTTGACATCTTTTTAAATTTTCTTTTACACTTTTACATCATTTTTATATAAAAAAGAAGAATATGGGACATTCCTACTAAAACATGGCCGTTCACAAAAACTGTCAGTCTGGGCAAGGAGGCCATTAATCAGACAAGCAGTCAAGAGGTCTATGGTAATTCTGGACAAACTGCAGAGATTCCCAGCTCAAGGGGGTGAATCTGTTGACAGGACAACTATTAGTCATGTGCTTCATAAATCTGGCCAACAAAAGTAGCAGAATAGCACCTCAAATATTCCCTGTGCAGGTCCCCACAAGGCATGTAGGAAGTCATAGTTTATCTCTACCCACAACACAATGAAATAAAAGTAGCATTACTGAAATGTTTACAACATTAATAGGGTCAGTCCTCTCAGTTTTGTGCCACCATAAGCACTCACAGTGGTCATCTGTGGTTGTACAGAACCTAGATTCATTGCTAACATGATACAGTACCACCCATCATCAGATCAGTGTGTCCATGGTGCCACTTGAACAGCAACCTATAATGGGGCTCTGAACCCAAAGTTTAGGAGATGCCAGTAATCTTGACACTGTGTGGAAGGACACAAGGAGCTGTATTAGGATCAATACCTTTGTAGGATCACAGAGTTCTATATTAATTGTTTCACAATATGACAATCTTCTCATGGTGTGGTCTTTCATGGGTGAGCAGAACCCTTGCAAAGTATGGAGTTGCTACCAACACAAACGGGTTCCCACATGGCCCATGTGACAGCCAACATGCCAAGCAGTTGCATGAACCATCTGGCCTCATGCAAACCCACAAAGCAACCCCTATCAAGTGCTGCTAAAGCTGCCTAATCACATAATAAACTGCATCATAAGTTCAAGCCTTTGAAAAATATTTGATTAAAACAAAATATAATAGAAATCTATAAAGATGGTTTATTTTGTATGCAGTGTAGCATTATTTAACTTGTCAGACTCTCAGATTTCTGCTGGCACATCACTTGTAGCGTTGTACTAACTGAGTGGAGGTGATGGAATGCAACATTTGCTTGTGTGGTGTGGGTGTAATTGTGTATTGTCAGCTATCACGACACACTACACAGAAATTAGGAATGGTGAGAACAGTAGGCTGCTACATCTTGAGAGCTTTGGAGCTGCTCATTTAGTCTCACAAAAACACAACCTCCCATGCATATAGAGCATTACATACTGAGCAGCTGGTTCCTGTGTCACCAGATGGTTCATTCTGGAGCAGGGGTCATCATCTAATTGCTCAAGGGCCAAAATAATATTTTAAGGCACACTGTGTGGTGACTAGCCTTTTATTAGGCATATTTCTGACAATGACCTGTTTGTCTGAGAAAAGAAATTAAAATATACCTGAGTAGATGAAGTTTGACAGCATTAATGCCTGGAGGAAAACATCAAAGGCTGTGTATTGTACAGTGCATTCCAAAAAATATTTAACCCTCTCAACCTTTTCTCACATTTTGTCACATAACAACCACAAACTTATGTATATAATTTACTGGATTTAATAATTTATTTACTGTGGTAAACCAACATGAAGCAGCACATAACAATTAATTAGAAAAATATTGATGCATAGTTTAATTTCTTTTATAACCACTGATCCAAAGATTGTGTTGTGTATTTATTTTCAGCCTTCCTGAATCAATACTTTATAGAATGACGTATCACTGTAATTACATCTACGTCTTTAAGACTGTCTTTACAAGATTTGCATATCTAGAGCTCTGCAAAGCCCATTTTTCTTTGCTAAATAGCTCAAACTTAGAACAGAGAGCACTGATGGCTAAGTCTTGCCCCATATTTGTCATTTGAATTTAGGTATGGATTTTGACTATTTTGCCATTCTAACACATTAATATGTGTTAGAATGTCACATATTCTAACACATATTAATGTGTTAATATGTGTTAATATGTTGGTCTAAAATATTCTACTGTAGCTCTGGCTGTATAATGGATCCCCACCTGTATTAAACCCCATGTTTCTTGTCATAAACTCTAAACTGGCACCTGCTGAATAAAGGATCCCAAAGCATTATGCTGCTACCACCATGTTTCACTGTAAGGATGGTATGAGAAACACCTACGCAACCGAAACTGGTGTCAAATACGTCAACGCATGTCAAAGGTGTCAAAGCAATAATGTTTAAATATTTCAATGCCCATTCATTCTTTCTGTTTTTAACTTTGATGTTTTTTTCCCCCTCTTTAATCTTCAGAGGTAATTGACTTGGGGGAACTCAGAAGGTCTTCTTCTATGTGTACCACTGACACAGGTAAAACTGCCCCCTACAAGTCAGATGGAGTAACCCGCCTGCTAAATTACCTCAACTCTTTGTTAAGACATTTGTATGGCAAAAGTCAGAACCTGACTCAGTATGTGATGTTGCTCTCTGAAGGATTCTGTTTCTGGACCACAAGATGTATGAGAGCCAGTTACCCCTGGCTGGCCCAGGTGTCAGTAAGATAAGGAGGCATGGCAGCTCAACATTACTGCTCACTGCTGGGAAACTCTCTGGGATCTTACTGTTAAGGTGTTCAGTAACAAAAAGAAAAGCCTTTGTATTGGGCAGGGTGACCATGACACCAGTGTCAGCTGAGTCATGAGCATGCCACACAAAAAAGATACACCTCAGCTGTGGCTGATGTGGAGGAACGGGAGGGATGGCTGCATAGTGATTTTAAGTCACTGTTCAATTATGCAGATGGAGTCACTGGACTGTTTCCTGCAGTTTGGTTTCCAAGGCAGGAGGTTATTGATCGGTGAAGGAAGGAGGATCAGAAATGAGAAGGACAGAGTTAAGAATAGAGGAAAACATTTGGGGTTTCTTCTCAGTGTGTGCATACTTTACTCTAAATCTGACTACATCAGTATTACTTGCTTGCTGTAAAAAAAAAAAAAAAAAAAAGAGAAAAAAATCTTGTATTTTTATGCATTTACAAAATATTTGTTGTAAATTTTGTGTTCATGTTTGGAACTCATGATGTTTTTAATTTTAAGGTTTTGTCTATGTAGGAATCCTTCCATTACGGTCTTCTTTGAGATGAGAGTAAGACCAGGAGATGTTAAAATTAGACTTTAGCATTTTTGTGCTGCATCATTTCTGTTGCTGTATCAAAGGCCAGTGACTCACAGAGGGGGTGTTTGACTGAAACAGCCTGTCATGGCAGCAGTCAGCAGAAAAATCATCAGCTTTTACTGGTAATGCAAACACTGACCCCTGGTGGTGAAACAAATACATGGCAAACATTGTCAAATGATCATCTTGTCTTTAGGTCAGAATTTTATTAGTGTTTATTTTTCCCCTGCTTATTTTCCTCTTGATTGACATAATCAGGGCCAAGTTATTCTAAGATCTTGTTCAGTCAGCAAAAAATGTAAAAACTTTGAAATCATAATTTTTATTTTTTACATAAAACTATAGCGCAAATGTGAATTATGTTCACAGTCATTTGTTCATGCTTCAGTTACTTTTCTGTTAATCTACTTGCTGAATTTTAGAGCCATACAGCAATGAAATTTATTTTACTTGTTTGTTCTTTTTACTCATTTTAACCTATTATTGCTTCTACCACTCATTCCATCAATAATTGTATGACCCTCGGATTAGTAAATATATTTTGATGGTTTATTGGAAAAATACTAAACCCACTTCAGCTCATTTTTACAATGTCTTTCCAGAAAGGTAATCCAGAGTAAGTAATATTTGGTTTGTACATGAGAAATCTCTTTTCCGGCAGATATTTTGAATTGCTGTAAAATAAAAAACATTTATATATTCAACTCTATTAAATCAATTGGCAACCCCTTACCTGACTTTCTTAAAATAAATCAGGGTTATAGTTTAAAAAAAATATATGTTTTTCTTTTCTTGCTATAACAAGATAAAAAGTTTGCTATAAAAAATTTTGTTGTAAATTTGCTTTACTGACTGCAAGGGTGATAAACCAGCAGATCTCATTTAAGATTTTTCTGCTCTGTGTTGATCATCCGTTTCTGTTGCATCAAGCTCTGACGCTCTGTTTTCACCACACATCTGTTTTTCTGTTCATTCTGTTCATGCTCTGCAGCTGCTGGATGCCAGGAGAACCAAGGTTTGTCCCTATGTTTGCACCGTGTGTTGTGTGCACAACATAGAGTCACCTTTCGTGTGCCGTGTATTTTTTTTCCAGATACCTGCCAATCCCTTTTTCTCTTAACCCTTTAACCTCCTTAAAGAACTGAATGATTTCCCCTCAGTCCCTCAGTTCAGCCATCCTTCTTGCCCCTTGAACCCTGACATGTTTCAACACAGACCGGGAAAACAGAAAGTGATGCCACTCCATGCCACTGTAAGAATTCAAACCATACAACTGAAGCCTGGAAAGTTAATGATTTAAGGAGAAAAAGCTGTTTCTGTTCTCTAAAAACCTAACTGGGCCGTTTTCTGGACATGGATGGATCTCTGTTTCTCTTTGTACTGCTACCAAAACTGAATCTTTTGCCAGAAACTATCCTTACAGACAATAAAATACACATGAGTGAAAAATTTTAAAAATTTTAAAAAATTAAAAAAAAAAAATTACAACATGGAGTGTCAAAGGATAAGGTGTTACAATGCCAACCATACACCCCATAACCCCCATAAAATGTGTGTTGATTTTTCAGGAAATGGCCATAAGACATTAGAAAAAATCATCTCCATACTCTTAGGGAACTGCTGCTGAGTCTCATCTAGGCAGTCAGTCTACCATCAATTAAGCAAATGATTATTTGACCACTTCAGTTAGATAACAAATTAACCTCTTACTGCCTATATTTCTTTATATGCAGTTTTATAAAAATAAATCTTTTTTTGTTTTTGTTATCAAGGAGATGCTTATTTAAGTAGAGATTGTTAATGTGATTGCAGCACATAAAATGTATAAAATTAATGAACAATATCAAGGTGTAATTGGGTTTAATGTTAATTAAATACATTTTTCATTTCCAGGTATGTGGACTATTTTATTGATGCTGCTATTATTAAACAGGGCTGTAAATCTGAATTACAACATAAGTGTCTGTATTCTACAGACACTTCTATTCTAGTCTATCATCGTAGTATACAATCCTTGGTATGTGTCAGTCACAGTGATCAGACTTATGGCTCTTTGAAGGGAACTGAATCTTTAAAATGGTAATTATGGTAATGGTACTTATATAGTGCTTTATCAAGTCCAGAGGACCCCAAAGCACTTTACACTACAGTCAGTCATTCACCTGCTGATGGTGGCAAGCTACTGGATTGTAGCCACAGCTTCCCTGGGGCATGCTGACAGAGGCGAGGCTGCCATGCACTGGCGCTACCGGGCCCTCTGACCACCACCATCTGGCAAGGAGGGTGAAGTGTCTTGCCCAAGGACACGATGATGGAGACGGACAGAACAAGGCAGCAACCTGCCGATTACGGGACAAACTCCTACCACCGTCGCCACCATCGCTCCACAACTGAACAAAAGCTTTAGGATCATTCTAATGATCCATTTTTGAAAATGTAATTTTTTTTAAGAACAAGCTATTTAATTCCTAATATAGTTTTATATAAATTTAGAGAAACCTATTGTTATGAGTGAAAGTCACAAAAAGCTAAATCATCTGTATTAAGTAAAATTTATATTTATTCAAAAGGTACAAAATAGAACCACAATATGTTTTTGCAGGAAAAATTATGTATATATTTTTTATAAAATACATTTCAAAATATAAATGTCAAATACCATTGTAGTTTTTTACTACAAGTGTTGCATGCATTAATAACATTTTAGTACTTTGTACAAGTCTGCCGCCATGACGTGTGATGAAAACAGTGAGCAACAAGCATGAGCTGTATGCTCATATATCCACCCTTTCTTATATGGTATTTATGTTCCGATTTAATTTAAAATTATATTTATTTAATCTGAAAATAAAGGCACTGCATGACACTATGATGTCAGCATGGATCAAACTTCTTGAGGAAAGTTTCTGATACCTTGTTGCATTTATGGTAAAAAGAAATAAACCAGCTCCAAAGGTAAAAAGAGTTCCAATACTAGCAAGATGTATTTAATAAATAGTGGTGAGGGTATAATGTGCATTCATTATAGCAGTTATTTAGGGGTTATCACTAAAGTCCTACACAAAATATAACTTTTCTGTTCATTGTGGTCTTAATGTTAATGTTGACCATTTCAGTCTTTAAAAGACTACCTTAATCACTTTAGGAAAATGTCTTATGTTGTCATTATTGTATCACAGTATTGCTACTAACTGAGTATTGTTGATCAAAGGTTTTATCAAATTTAAACTGACATTGTTCCCTGAATGCAGAAGTTGCATTACTTGTTTTTTTTAGTTAATTAACCATATCTGAGGCTTCTGCTAATAAATTCACCAGTACTGTTTTCCTTTGTGTCATCTAAATACAAACCATGAAAGTATTAATGGATAAATTTCAATCCACATCTATCCTGCATTTGCGCTTATTAAATTCAGCCCCTTCTTTAATTTGTCACCCATCTGTATTTAGGTATTTTTGTGATCTTTCCTCCTAAAGAGACATATTCACTAACGTCCATGTCTCTGACTTTTTCTAGACATTGTAACTTATGGAAGTTTATTTAGGAGTTTTAGTGCTTCCATCTCCAGACTAGGTGGGTAAATAAAAATAAGTACACAATGTTTTGAACTGAGAACTGAGAGCTGCTTTTAGAGGTTAGAATCACATCATTTGTGTCCAGGTCTCCTATGATGAGTGTCAAATAGCAAAGAAATCAACTGTTTGCAAGAAATTCTCCCTAACCCTGGCTTTCAATAGAAATAATACATTTCTAAGTTAAACAGTGCAAATGACTTCAAATGCATCTTTAAATATGCTATAATGTAAGTGCTGGTATGTCATGGGTTAGATCTTCCCAGTATTGTACACAGTATTGTATGTCACTGTATCTTGATGTTAGTTTTGATAAAAAATGTAGCTGGATTCTGTGTTTTATTCCTAAATGCGTTGGGTCTTTGTGTGTGTATATGTCCATGTCTGTCAATGTCTTCTGCAGCATCTCCAAATGACCATCCAGGCTCTGCAGGATGAACTGCGCACGCAGCGAGACCTCAACCACCTTCTTCAGCAGGAGAGCGGAAACCGATCTGGCTCAGAGCATTTCACCACCATCGAGCTGACAGAGGAGAACTTCCGCCGGCTGCAAGCTGAGCACGACAGGCAAGCTAAGGAGCTCTTCCTGCTCCGAAAAACCCTGGAGGAGATGGAGCTAAGAATAGAGACCCAGAAACAAACGCTTGGTGCCAGGGACGAGTCCATTAAGAAGCTGCTGGAGATGCTGCAGAGCAAGGGGCTGCCTCCTGGGCCAGGCAGGGCCTCTGAGGAGGAAGAACAGGAGAGAGCCAGGCGCATTGCCGAAGCTGAGGCCCAGCTTGGACATCTGGAAGTAATTCTGGATCAGAAGGAGAAAGAAAACATCCATCTGCGAGAGGTACAGCATGACAGTATTTGAAATTTAATATGTACCTTATATTTGGTTATCACTAGATGGCAGTGCTGAGTATCATAAATTCAGTTCACTCTTGTCTGCTCCTTGTGACATATTGACTATGTAACACATGGACAAAATACTGTGGAGCACATATGTGGATGTGACACTATACACTGAGTGTGAACAGGCACATATGTTTTGCATAGGATTATTATTTTTACTGCTTTTTTATCCTATTAGTAATGTTACAGAGTAAGTTAGAAATTATTCTTTTGTTTTCTAAAAGGAACTACACAGAAGAAATCAGCTTCATCAGGATCCAAGCAAAACCAAGGCCTTGCAGACCATCATAGAGATGAAAGTAAGAACTTGATTGCACACAGCAGCTTGCCATTTGTATGAAAGCAAATGTTGTGAATTCACGTGCTTCCATTCACAAGCCTTCCATAGCGTTCTTACAGAGGCTTTTGCTGGTGTGTGTTCTGCTGAATCTGTTGTTGTCACAGCAGTTTGCTGCAGCTGAGTCAATCACCAGCTTGGCATCACATCTCTTTATCTCTCATTCTCACACATGGAACAGTGCTGTATCAGCTGTCAACGCCTTTGTGCTAACTTGAGCAAGAGTCAACATTTCATCCTGTTTGGTTTGTTGAAGAGGCTTGCGTCAAACTGAAAGAAGAAAAGGTTTCGTGACAACAAATGCGGTCCTTTTTTCAACAATTAGCTCCTCATATCGCTGACTGCAAACACACACAGCAGACTGACTCTGCAAGAGCTCTAGAGATTCATATGGAGTTTTCCATCAAGGTTTATTAGAGGATGTCTAGAGCTTCTTTAGTATGTTTTCTAACCATGCATATCTGAAATTAAACATTGGGACTAAACAGTTTGGAAGTAATGTTAATACATATGGACTCAGTAAAGCACTAGAATTTAAAGAAGAACAGATGTTTTATACAGAGGCAGGCTGACTTCGTCATTTCCAGTAAACTATTTCACATTTTCATAAGTTTACAATCAGAAAGCCTTAAATTATTTTATTTCTGATAGACCAACACAAGTTTGTGAAGTAAAGCAAAAATGGTTTTCAAAAGTTTTTACTAATAATAATCTGAAAAGTGCTGCATGCATATTAAGCCCCCTTTACTCTGATACACCTAGATAAATTCCAGTGCTACCAATCGCCTGCAGAAGTCACCTCATTCATAAATGGAGTTCATCTATGTATAATTTAACCTCAGTAAAAGTACAGTCGTTCTGTAAAAGCATCAGAAGTTTGTTTGAGGACATTAATGAACAAATAGCATAATGAAAACCAAGGAGAGCAGTGGATAAAGCTCCATAGTACAGCTGGGAAAAATAACCAACTGGGTAAATTTTAGTTGTTCACTCAAATTAGAATCAGATTTTTTTCTATTATCTTTTTTCTTTATCTATTCAAGTCCCAATGGGAAATTAGTTTTACAGTGAGTCACAATAAAAACAGAAAACAAACCAACAATTAACATTTAACTTGAGGGTTTGGCACTCAATTCCACTGCTTGAACCAATGGAGGTTAAAAAAACCAAAACTTATCAATTAAAAACATATAAGTTGCTGATAAGACTGAAAGGTGAACAATAAATAATCCAATAAATACATAATATCTAACAGTTGAAATCCAACACCTTAATAGACAACACACCATTGAAACTCATAGTGGTTGAAAATATATACCGTTTACCTTTGCCTAAATTAAAGAGGGAAAGAGCACTAGGAATAAATGAATGTTTATACCTATTGCTCAGAACAGGAGGGAACCAAAAGCGATCCAGGAGGTAAAAGGAGAGGGTGATCACTGACAGACAGAATGGAGTTAGCTTTTTTCAGAGTGTGATGGTTGTATAGGTCATTCAGGCTGCTAGACAAGTCTTGCATTTATGGAACAGTGGCAAGATGAAGGTTATCGTTTAAAGATAGCATAAAGTAGTTCCAAAGCTCTGACACAGTGTAAGCTCTGACCTACAGAGTTAAAACATGTCTCTTATACCTAAGGAGAAGACAAGTGCACAAAAATTTACTTGACTGACTGTGAGAACTAGCTTTTCAATAGTGAGACCTGCTTCCTGTCTATCCTCTTGCAGCGACAGGAGCCATCTTTGGCAGATGAGCTTCAAAGTGGCAAAGCAGAGAAACCTATTCCACAGATTGACCATAAGCATAATAAAAATAAAGACATAACAAACATACGTTCAACAAAATCATGAGACTTTAGCAAGAAAAAAAAAATTTCATTACAAGATCAAAGTATATCTGTGTGCAAAGCTGGTAGAGTCATACACAAAAGACTTGTAGCTATAACTGCAGCCAAAGGTGCTTGTGCAAATATTGACCCAGGAGAGCTGAATGCTACACCCTTTCTATGGTTTTAAAAATGTTGAAAACTGTATATCAATTTCCTTTCTCTTCCCAGGTACTGGTTTTGGCTATTACATAAAATCTTAATAAAAACTAACTGAACTTTGTGGTTGTAATAAGACAAAATGTTAAAAAGTTCAAGGAAACTGTTGGCAGATTTTAAATTAAGTATAGGGATGAATCTAAACATGTTACGTAACATATAGGAAGACATCACAGTTTTAGAAGTCAAACACAACAAATTCCAAATTTTAGCTCAAGTTAATTTTATATTAAATAAATCTGTATTAGACTACTAAACACAGATGTCAATATCACTGTGACAGTGGAGAATATCAGGAACATCCAGCTACTCAACTGCTGTAGACACCCCCAGCCTCACTGCAGAGGCCTGACATCACTTCCTCAAAATAAATCATGACATCATTGCTGAGCTGACACAGCCCCTCTTGCTTGGCTGCACCGGCCCAGCCTCCCACAGCCTGGTCATGTGACTTCAGGGCGCTCTGTACCCTGTTGATTATCATACAGGGTGAGGGAAGTCCCGCCTCCTCCTCTTTCTCCTTTGCTGTGGAGGAAGACCCTTCTTCTCTCCTCTCTCCTGTTCTCTGTTGATGCTGATGGAAGCACGAATAATCCTACCTACCTCCCTCCCTCCCCCTCATCTCCATCCCTCCCGCCTTCTCTTCCTCCTCACTCACCAGAGATGGTGCACCGTATATAGCCTGCCTACTGCTGCCATGGAAACAGGTGTGGTTGTTTATGACAGTGAGAGGCCAGTATGCAGGGAGATGGAGAGACAGAGGGATGTACAGATGCAGGGACAGATAACAAGCACAATTCACTGACCAGGTCCGTGGGATAAAATCAATCTTCTCTGAAGGTACGGCGCCTCATGTCTGTTGCAGAATTGTCACTTCATTGATGTTCTTCTTGTAAGGTGAGATGCAGCAGCAGGGCGAAGTGCATGCACACGAGCGGCGCTCCATGCATTGACATTAAACTCCCAATCCTTCATTTCTCATTACAACTCATCACCCATGTTGTTCTGCAGCGGGCTGTGGCTGACCCTGCTAATGGCTATAAGTTCACAAGTTCACAAAGAAAAAGGAAGGACGGCATTAAAAAAGAGAGAAAGGCAGGAAGAAGCAAGGTTGCTCTATGCTCTGCTGGAGAGGGAGATGAAGCATGGCTAATCTTAAAGACATAGTATTATTTATTTAAAAAGCCGTGAAGCTAAAGCTGGTCTCTCAGTCGCAGTCCAGAGAGTTGATTCTGCATTTATCTGCAAGCCTCCACAGCTGAAGCTAGAGCTTGTTACTTTATCTCCTTTTTATTTTTGCATGCCTCTCTCTGTTCCTGAAGGATCAGTCTGTGCTGGATGTGCACTCAATATTTCCCAATGGTGATTAATCCTTTGAGCTGCTGCACAGAGCTGGGTAGAAAGCTTTTGATTTCCCCGACAGATACTGCAGTTGTTCTGAGCCAAACCAAAGAGCTTCTTCCATTCACTCTTTATCTTTCTGTATCTCCCCTCTTTACCTCTCTTCTGTCTCTCTATCTGTGCAAATCGTTGAGGTTGCTTTCAGTCTTCATATTTATTTGTGGACTCTTGTCTGTAGTTCAGATTTTTTTTGCAGCACGCTACTAGCGGAAATGCTGGTCTCGGTTTTGAGGTGTGTCTCCTTCATGTGTTTGTATGCAGGATACCAAAATTGCCTCTTTGGAGCGCAACATTCGAGATCTGGAGGATGAGATCCAGATGCTGAAGGCGAACAGCTTGCTAAACACAGAGGACCGAGAGGAGGAAATCAAACAGATGGAGGTCTACAAGAACCACTCCAAGTTTATGAAGACCAAGGTAGTGGCCATGTGCATGCAGATTCAGAGAGAGAATAGTTCTTTAATCAGTGCTTTTTCTGCTGTTTTTTTCAAGTTCAGCTGAGGTGGTGCTCCTTAATTTCAAAGAAACTTTGCTTAACTGTTGTTGAAGGTCCGATAAGGAAAACAGCTGCTTAGCTTTAAATGATGGACACTTTTGTACATGTCATTTGTTTTTTTTTTGTTTAGTTTAGTTTTTTTTTTTTTTTTTTTTTTTTTTTTTTTGCAGAATTGAGAACAATAACTGATCTAAACAAATCCAAAAGAAAACAAACAAAATGTGCTGGGGAGATCAGAAAACCACAAGGGGCTTATCATGACTCTCACCTAACTTCAAAATACAAGTCAACGTGCTGAAATTAATAGAGTGGCTCTTAAAAGTGCACAGACCCCTGTCATAATGCAAGGTTTAAGTGATGTAAACAAACAGACTTTGATAAATGTTTTTGTAACTTTTCCTACCTATAATATGACACAGATCCTGTACAATTTAAGTGAAAAGCATATTTTAGGAAACATGTAAGAAATAGAAAAGCTGCAATAATCTGGTTGGAAAAATGTGCACACCCATAAACTAACACTTTGATTCAGTTCACAATTCCTTTCTTCTGATGAAAATATGCAAACCCTTTTGGAAGAATGTGCTATGAAACAAAACCAGAGCTTCTGTGCCATGATTCCACATATTTTTCACATAAAAACAGCATGGCATTTTACCAAAAGAGCATCACACACAGATTGAAAGATGATATTGACAGCATCATGCTCTGGCATGGTTTTTCTTCAGATTGAACAAGTTTTTGACAAGTTTTCACTGTGGACAAGATTTGTTCTCACAATTTGATAGATTTGGAGAATTTATTCAATATATATTAGCCAACTTATGATGGTATGTCGATAGTCTTCCTCTCAAAGGAGACAGAAAGGCTAACTTTAATCACAGAATGCTTCAACAAAGTATTTGTTTAATATACTAATATTGAATAAGACACTTTTTATTCTTCCCACATACTATTTTGTTGTTCAGTTGAGCTATATTCCAATGTTGAAAAGTTTTGGCATGAGATTTTACGAGGATGTGTACACTTTTGAGAGCCACTCTATATTGTCAAATCTTGCATGTGTATATTTAACATTTTTGCAATATATGACACAGTTGCAGGAATCAGTGGTTGCCCCAAGTTTATTTAATTTTCTATCAATTAATATCCTCATTTCATTACCACACATTAACATTCCTTTCTACTTGCATTTCATACTTCTGAACAAAGAACATTGTATTCATGTACTGAAATTATTGGGTATGAATTTATTTTTCTTTCCAGTTTTTTCATTAATTATGAAGATAGTCATAAAACTGCTCAAATTTATCCATTAATCCTTATTTTTGCAGGGTGGCGGGGGTTGCTAGTTCAGCAGTCATTGGGTGAGAAATGGGGTACATGCATGAATGGTCACCAGTTCATCAGAGGGCAACACAGAGACACACAGGACAAACAAACATACGCACATTCACCCCTAAGAGCAACTTAGAGAGACCAGTTAACCTTACAGTCTTGTTTTTGAACTGTGGGAGGAAGGCGGAGTACCCAGAAAGAACCCACACATGGACAAGGAGAACATGGAAACTCCTGGCAAAAAGACCCCAAGCTGAGATTTAAATCCTTGACCTTCTTGCTGCCACTGTACAGCCCATAACTGCTCATATCATATAATGTAATATAATGTAATTGTATATTACTTACTAAAAACTGTATGTCACTCTTTTAAAATGTATTTATGGTTCTTATCCCCGTATAAAACTACTGACTTTTATAAAAAATATGACCACTGAACAAACCAAAATAACTAATTGACCTCCTGCTGGTAGCTATTATTTTTTCAAGTCATAAAACCACATTCACATGACAGATAAAATATGAAAAATTCTATTATGAATTATTAGTTGTCAAAATGGGTATGAAACGTTCCCCTGGTGGGTAAAAATCGGTGTGTGGTACACAAAATGTATCACGGTGGAAGGCTACAGGCACAAAATGATGAAAGAAGTTAAATGACCAGCACCAGTCGATGGTCCTGTGCTGCTCCAGTGTCTCTTTAGAGGTTTCAGATTGTGTTTACAAAGAGCTCTCCATAAAACTGAACTAGTCACAGAGCAGTCACAATTTTGTTGCTCTATTTTTAAACCTCTTTTTATCAATCATGAATAGGGACAATGTATAATATATGACAAATGGTGGGGAGTCAACCCAAAATGCATTTTTAATGAGAGAAAAAACTGTTGATGAAGATAGTGGTCCAACTGCAACAAATAGCTAACTGTTCAACCTGAAGTTTTTTCTCCCACAAACAGACATGTGGTCATTTGTGGTGGTAAAAACGTCATATTTCTGATGTCTTGGATCAATCAGGAAGTTAAGAGGTCCTTTTTTGTGTTGTACAGATTGACCAACTGAAGCAGGAGCTGTCAAAGAAAGAGTCGGAGCTGCTGGCTCTGCAAACAAAGCTTGAGACCCTCAACAACCAGAACTCGGACTGCAAACAGCATATTGAGGTGCTCAAAGAGTCTCTCACTGCCAAAGAGCAACGTGCTGCCATCCTGCAAACAGAGGTAATACAAAAAAAAATCCTTCACTTGTTTGCTAACTAAACAAAACACAAACATTTCCACTTCCTCCTTGGGGAATTTTAAAATGAAACATTGCATGCAGGTGACAGTTGTTGCACCTTGTACTCTGGCAGCACATGTTATAAAAACATCAATAAGTGAAATAACTGTGGCAATATTAGGACTGCAGTCTTGCTAATGCTTTTTCTGCTTTGGCTGAAGGCCAGTGAGGGGAAAAAAAAAACCAAATAAGCTGTTTGAATGAATGCTGTTTTTTTCTGCTGACTCTTTAGAATAACCTTCTTTTCAAACAAGTGCTCCAGTCTTCAGATAGAACGTTGTTTACCCCAAATAGTCCCAAGTATTTTACAAGCTCACAAATAAATTCCTTTGAAATTAGTTTATGTCATTGTTCCAGTTCAAAATAAATGTTGTCTCAAGGCAGTTTACAAGCAGATACGATTTATACACAGAAATATTTAATCAAAGCAATCCAGTCGAGAATATAGATTCCAATTTGATCGGTAAGAAGTTTGTAAGTTAAGGAAACTCAGAACATTTTGCATTGAGCCATTGCCTTTGGAGCAATTCCCCAATTTAGACTGTGATTATAATTGTACTGTAATTACAAGAAATAAAAGCTTTAACTTTTGCTCTGAAAAATCCAGTTTTTTATATGGGAAAGACATCATTTGTTGGTTTATTGTGGGTACAATTATATCTGAAATGATAGAAAAGTTGTTGTCAGAATTAAATGTCTAATGTCTTTCCACAAAGTGCCAACAGAGTCAGAAATACTTGCACAACTTTATGACAGAGCAAAACTTTCAGTATATAAATTTTGAATGCTTGGAGATGAAAGCTGATTCTTTTGCATGGACTGATCCAGCCCTGGATCAGTCCTTGAGTTTCACCCAGCATATTTGGTTTGATTATAAACCCACAAATTCCCTCCACTGGTGGCCCATTTATTTTAGAATTGATTTTAAGATCTTGTTTTTAGTTTTTAAATGTCTAAATGGTCTCAAGTTCTTTATCTTTCCGAGCTTTTACATCCACACGTCCCCAGTAGAACCCTAAGTTCTAAAGCACAGAACCTTTTAGATGTTCCCAGAACCTGGCTTGGTACCAGGAGAGACTGAGCCTTTTCAGTTGTAGCATCTGTGCTCTTCAATTGTCTCCCCGTTCCTGTGAGGTCTGCTGGAGCTTTGAATGAATTCAAATCACTCTTCAAGACTCACCTTCTAAAATTGGCTTTCAGTTCTAGACAGCATTAGGTCAGTCCTTGTTTCTTTTATATTTTTTATATTTTTTATATATTTTTTGGTTGCCTTTGGTTTTTAAAGCGCTTTACATATAAATGAATAAATAAATGAATGAATGACATGGGTTTAAAGCAACTAATGTCTAACCAAAGAGTGGGTTGACAACAACCTACAACTTAGCTCTCAATGAAGGTTTTATACTTTCTGTGCTTGCCCTATCCTTGCAGGGTCACTGTGTGTGTGTGTGTGTGTGTGTTTGAAAGACAACAACCTCATAATATCTAAGTCTTTAATTTAAAAACTGAAGCTGAACTAAAATAACATAATTCATGCTCAATATACATCAGTCAGGCATAATATTATGACAGGTGAAGTAAATAAGACTTTTTTTTTCTCTCCATCTTTCAGTGGGTGGGATATATTTGGCTGTTACTGAACATTTTTTCCTCAATGTTGATGCATCAGAAGAAAGAAAATGGTTAACCGTAAGGATATAAGCAAGTTGGACAAAGGCCAAATTGTGATTGGGTCACAGCATCTCCAATCTGCAGCTCTTGTCTGCAGCGGTTGTGTCTTCTAGGTCTGCAGTGGTCAGTATCAATCAACAGATGTCCAAGAAAACAACACTGTGGCCAAGGGTGGCCAAAGTTCATTAATGCATGCATGGAGGAAGGCTGGCCTGTGTGGTCTGATCCAACAAATTGTAATTCAATTTGATGAAGTTATTGCTGATCCTGATAGAAAGGTGTCCAAATATACAGTGCATCACAGTTTGCTGCAAAGTGGGCTGTATAACCGCACACCAGTCAGGTGTAGAAATGATATTTCTTCTGTGCTGCGGCCTCTTTCAGAAGGATAAGCAAAAATGTGTCTCAAATGGTTTGAGGAGAATAAGTTTTAGATGACAGGAATCTCCACTGAATCGAGCATCTGAAGGATGTGTTATCCTTAAACAAGTTTGACTGATGAAGGCCCCACAATGCAACACTACTATGATTATACAGCATAATTTTACCATCCAGCCATTTAGTGTCTCCTTCAACACCAAGTTGGATAATAATTTTTGACCAAAGGTGTGATTAAAATTACCCATCAGCATAAACCCAACATTTGTTTTAAAGAAATAAATTAGGAGTTGTTTGCTGCATGCAATTTCTTAACTGGCCTAAAGGTGAAATATCTTTCCTACAAGCACTTGCTCTCAATATACAGCCACATGAATTGCAAAGTTCTCCTAAAATATTAACAGCACTGAAATACAAGTTTGTTAAAAGCAGTGTGATTATCAGTATGCTTATGTGTAATTTTTAAGCTATTTGTGGGTGTGCCATTCTTCAGGTTGATGCTCTACGTCTGCGTCTGGAGGAAAAGGAGTCCTTTCTGAATAAGAAAACTAAGCAGCTGCAGGACCTGACAGAGGAGAAGGGAACTCTCGCTGGAGAGATCAGGGACATGAAGGACATGCTAGAGGTTAAAGAAAGGAAGATTAATGTCTTGCAGAAAAAGGTGAGAGGGCCAAAGAAAACATCACCTTGTTTAAAAGTTGAAGTTGAGAAAGATAGCTGAATACATTATATTATATTGCTATAGAAATCACTGACCACACTGAAATGTGTGGGTGTAACATAGAATATTACTCTAGGAGTCATCTGAAATTTCAAACAAACAGTGATTCAATGGGATGTTTAGTCAGATTATTGTTTCTTGGACTAAAAAAGTCACTCAATGAAAATACAAAGAGTGCTTACTCTCTCTATAACAAGTGAAAGTGTTTCTGAGAGGTGAAGCGTCCACAACAAGGAATAAAAAAAAAAGAAGAAATTTGCTATGCCTGCTTACCTTTAAGATGTGTGTATGTGTGCCATTAATCCTGAGAAAGTGTTACCTGCTCACTAATTCTGCTTTTTATTATTGACTTTTAGCTAAATTTTTAACCTGTTATAAATTCTGAGGCTAGACTTCACAAAGCTGGGGTTTTAGATCAACTTTTCTCTCACTATTTGCCTTTGCCATCTGCTTCATTGCTGTGCTGTTTTCAAAGAGCTGATTGCCTCCATCAAGCCCCAGTTGTCATCTCCAGGCAGTCTAAATACAGCCTTCCACCACCAAGGACAGAGAGAAAAGCATTTTCATAGCCAACTCCAGGTCCTAAAAAGATAGAGGCCTTAAAACTGTAGGAACATCACAGTGTCACTTTTAGGAAGGTATTTCTAATTTCTTAGGTGATGATGAAGCTTAAATGCACAGCAACAGTGTAAAAAATGGTGGACTGATTTATAACTTTAACTGATGAAGAGAAAGAGAACTGATTGAAATTTATCAGACTGTACGCTTATTGCATACAGACCTAATGGAATGTTACATCCGACAATATACTTAGCAGTTATTGTTTCATAATATCAAAAAAGAAAACCGTGTGGTGCTTTTTAGTCCATTATTATACCCGGTTACTTTCACTTAAAAGAAAAGATCTTTGGTTGCTTATGTAGACATAAGAAATAGTTTTCACTGCTCAATAATTAATTTGAGGTATGTTTATTAAACTTTGCATGACAAGCAGCATCTGTACAGAAACCCCCCCAGCAATAATACGATTTGGGGCATTGTTGTGCATTTGCAACATCCTGTAGCATACACTGGAACAGAAAATGAAGTAAGCTTTTTTCTGATACCCCTTTGTTCTTTTTGTAAAGTCAGCAGCGCAGCTGTATGATTTTTTCCCCTCCTTTCTCATCTTCTGCATCTATGTGAATTACCACCAGGTTTTAGAAAATATTTCTGTCTGAAAATATTTTTTGCTGTTTGTGTATCACAAACAACATTGGTCTTTAGGAATCTGACACACTTTACCTAAATACAAGCATAATCCATCATTTAAATGTGGGACTAATTGTCATGATTATGGTTGGAAGTGGACCCAAATGCAGAGAGGCAGGGACAACGAGTAGTCTTGAGGATTTAATGAGAAAATGAAGAACAAAAAACTTACAAAACCCACAGGGAATGCGGGGAGCCAGAGCAGAAGAAAAACAGGAATCCACGGAGGAAAAAATAGCAGAGCACGACACGGAAGAAACAAGTAGGTAACAAGAGGATCCAGCAAGGAGTGGGAGCAAGAAAGGAGCTTAAATACTGGGAGTGTGAACGCTGAAACAATGGACTGGGGTTGATTGGCTAACAGTTTGCAGGTGTGACGAAAGGTAGACTGAGGAGAGAGAGAGAGAGAGCGAGAGAGAGAGAGAGAGAGAGAACAACAGCAGGGGGCGAGAGAGAATAAACAGGGGAGCAAGGAAGATGAATCTAACAGAAACAGAGTATAACTAGAGACAAGGAATACATGAACTAGAATTTCTAAGGAAAGACTGACCTAAAGTAAAACAGATGAAACAACAACAGAACAGAATCTAAATAAACAACTGGACTAACAGAAGGAATAAACTAGAATGGGGGAATAAAAATAAATGCTAATTGTAAAGAACCATTCAAATAACTAAATAACTGAACTAACAGGGAAAATAAGAAATCAATACTAGGAAATGACAGAAGCAAAAGTCCAATACAACAAGGGATCATGACACTAACTCCTTAAAGGTTTAAAGAATAAACCTTCCTTTGCTTGAGTTTTAAGAATCAAACTGGTGTGCTTTACCCACCTTTAGCAAATACAGCCACCTATGCCAACATATGTCAGTATTTGATTTACTCCTGTTATTCATATTTGCAATTCCTTATCTTAAGGATTCTGTTTAAATAAAAGATATGTCAGTTAAATTAAGTATGTCAGTTAAATTTCATTAAATCTAATAAAACATAAAAAATAATCAAAACCAAAAATTTGCTTTAAATTGCAACATAACTTCTCAAATGTCTTAACTGATGTAGAAAAAAAAGTTTATGCTTATTATGTAAGTGAAAAATTGAGCCATATTAAAAACAATGACATTTTTCTAATTCTTTTAAGTATTTATTTTTCACTGTGGGAGGAAATAAACTGTGATGCAACGTACCTGCTTAAAGACACCTGATTCGAATAAGTGCATTACCCTCTTTCGCAGGCCATTAGGTTACTTTGGAAGTTTGTGAATGTTGTAATCATGTTGATCAGTTATGCTGACACAGGGAGACATATTGGACAATGAGCCAAACCCCACATATGAAGCATCCAGATCTAAACTTTTGCAACCACATGAAGTGAGTTACTACCTCAGCTTACTACTATCTGATAAACATTGCAACAGTGAATGGTTTACTGTGAAAACAAGATGGAAAAACCTTGGCATGCTTTTATTTTCCATAGGTTAGATTACAGAAACAATGTCTTTTGTGGTCTGACAGGTGCAGCTCTTCCAAAATGCTGCTGCCAGAGTCCTGATCAACACAAGCAAAATGGATCATATGAAACCAGTTTTTAAATCATAGCACTGGCTTCCTGCTTTCAAAGGCCATGACCAAAGACTCTGACTAATAAACTGTTTGCCAGATCACTAATGAATGATTTAATTATTAGATTGGCAAATAGATTTGGATTAAATTTGCCTTTTAAATCTGCATTTTAAAAGGATTTTAAATCATGATATTTTAAGCTCTCTTTAAAGCTAAGCGTAAATGTTTTTGTTTTCTTTTTGTTTTTTCTTTGTTACCCTGCAAAGCATTTTAGATAGCCTCATTTATGAATGGAGCTATATTCAATCAGCTTGCCTTGCCTATATTAGAAAGAAAATGACAGCTTTTTGTTTTAAATCGAAACTGGTTTGTCTCCTCATGTCCTGGATGTTGCCAGGATTGTTTAACGTGACCTGATGTAAAACAGTGATAGCTTTATTTAAACAAGAGGAAAAAAAAAAATCTGCCCTTGCTTTTTGGAAAGACATTGCAAGTAGGAAATTTACAGACTCTGTCTTTCAAACAGCAGTTCTTGGAAATGATGTTTTCTTAGCCCATAAAGAGGCAGTAGAGGAATGGAGGCCTGAACAAAGAATAAAATGTTAAAGGTGGACTCTAAACAGCAAACAGAAGATTGTCAATATCAAAACAGTGTGGTACAAAACTGAACCCTATTCTCAAAGATAAGCAGAGGTCAACAGAAAGCAAAAACACAAACAACAACCTTGACTGAAACATAATGGGGAAATTAACATATTTTGTAATGCAACTGTGAAGGGAACAATCATCATATTGAGATTTGTAGTTGTAGTGGTGGTTTAGGTTTAAGACAAAATCAGCAACAATGATTCATTTAAACATTTGATTAAAAAAAGGAAACTGAAAGGAAGTAAAAAGGAACAAAGAAGTCTATAACGCTATAAAAACAACCTGGAAGAAAACTAAGCAGTACACTGGATATGGAAGCAAAAGCCAAAATTAAAACTCACTGACTACTACAATATTATCTCCAGTTTAATTTGACATATAATCACAAAACTTAAGGGTTATGAGAAGCATTTTTCAGAATACGTCTAACAATAAGTCGAATTCATACTTGTTAGTTCTGTTTATTGTAGTTAATATAGCAAGTGCCTGTTTGCAGCATGTTTATCTATACCATTAAACCAAAAAAAGCTTTACTATAAAACCCCAGGTTAGTTATTCTTTCTTTTTTAACATATTTGGCTATTTAAACCTTAATGCTGTGTGCAACTGATATTGTGTTTAATACAGTGTGGTTCTGTTTTTGTAAAATAGATTGAGAACCTCCAGGAGCAGCTAAGGGACAAAGACAAGCAGCTGGGAAACCTAAAGGACAGGATCAAGTCTCTACAGACCGACTCCAGTAACACCGATACTGCCCTGGCCACCCTGGAGGAGGCGCTCTCAGAGAAGGTAAACACATGATGGGGGTCAAGTTGAGAACTGATTCATTGTGTTTGCATTTTTTACATCTCTGTGTGTTACTGCCTTGCTCATCAGCATGCTCATATAATGGAAACACAGAAATTACCGAAAGAAATGTTAATATTAGTAGACATGAAACTCTTAAGTATTAGAGTGGAGAATAAAATCTGATCTTGTTAGTTCCCTAAATACAGGAATTATGTGGTAATAATGAAATACTGATAAATTAAGTGGCTTAAATTTGTTAAATCTGTTGGCTGACTATTTCAGTTTTTTCTTGTTCAGTAGAACAATTCAGTTCCAGATCTTGGATGGTGATGTGTTACGCTTTCATTGAACATATTTGATTAAAAAAAAAAAAAAAAAAAAAAAAAAAAAAACTCTCTTTGCAGTATTACTAATTTATATTACTTTAATAACATCCATGGTATATTTGTGGTGAATGCCAAAAGTATTCATATACCTTGAACATTTTTCACATTTTGCTGAAAATCTTTTTTGGATTTGATGTGGTAGACCAACAAAAAGTAGGGGATAATTTTAACATACAAATAAAATAATGAAGGTTTCCAAAACATTTTTGAAATGAAA
Source organism: Anableps anableps (assembly GCA_014839685.1). Taxonomy (NCBI): domain Eukaryota; kingdom Metazoa; phylum Chordata; class Actinopteri; order Cyprinodontiformes; family Anablepidae; genus Anableps; species Anableps anableps. The sequence continues at coordinate 19,118,637 of CM026069.1, forward strand.
ATAAGAAAAACATTTTTATTTGCCAACCTTGAATAAAATTAATACAGTAAATGTCAGAGAAGAAGCCAAGAGCCCAGCTGTTAGTCTGGAGAGGCCTTAGAGATCCACAGATCAGATGGGAAAATCCCCAGATAAATAAGGAAGAACATGTTCTGGTCAGATAAAACCAAAATATGAGGCAAAAAATGAACACTGCACATAACCTTGAATAGACCGTACCTGCTGTGACACATGGTGGTGGCAGCACTATGCTGTGGAGGTACTTTTACTCAACAGAGACAGGAAAACTGGTCAGAGTTTATAGAGAGATGAATGGAGCCAAATACAGGGGGATCACAGAAGAAACCTGATTTGGGACTTGGGCAGAGTTTTACTTTCCAATAAGACAGGATTAAAAATATGTTTAATGATCCAATAAATGCTCAGGTCTTAATCAAATCGGGAAGCTCTGGAAAGACTTGAAAGTGATGTTCATAGATGCTCTCAATTGCAGTAAAAGTTTCTATAAAGTCTTGATTAAGGGGGAACGAATACAAATGATTGCCTTTTTAGATATTTTATAGACAATTTTTAAAACTTGTGTATTATTTTCCTTCCAGTTGGAATTATCTGCTGCTTTGTGTCGGTCTAACACAAAAAAATCCTGGTAAAATATTGAAGCTTCTTGCTGTAAAGCTACAAAATTAGGAACATTTCAAAGGGGATAGGTTGCTTTTAAAAAGACGATAATTTTACGATGATATGTTTATGTCAGATGGTCATTAAGATATGAGCGATTGTATTTCATTTAGTTAATTTAATCTAAAAGTATGAATCTCTTCTGATTAATCTTGTGATTGTTTTAGAGCAAATTTAAAACAATTTTTGGTTGTTTTTTGAAGTCATTTCAAGATTAAATGCAAATCTTAACGGTTCAAAAAAACTATTTTTACTTACTATTTTATGTAGATATATTTAATCATGTTAACTAGTGTGTATTTATGTTTTTATTTGTTTTCATTAGGAGAGAATTATTGAACGATTAAAGGACCAAAGAGAGAGAGAAGACAGAGAACGTCTGGAAGAAGTGGATTCCTATAAGAAGGAGAACAAAGAGCTGAAGGAGAAGGTCAACAGCCTGCAGATCGAGTTAACAGAGAAGGAGGTAGGTGTGAGTTCGTCTCTGTGAGGGTGTCGGGTTGGATCCACATGCTTCTCTGTGTTTCTTTGTTGAACATCCAACTCTCCTCTTTGTAAGCACTATAATGCATCTACTAGGTGTCTCTCTCACAAACTGTCTCCTCTGATTCTGTGACCTTTTCACACTTGTTGATATGTAGAAAGCTGCTGGATTTCAACGTGCTTTCAGTGTCTGTGATTCTTTACCTGCAGTCCAGTCTGATTGATCTGAAAGAACATGCTTCATCCTTGGCATCTTCGGGCCTCAAGAAGGACTCAAAGCTCAAGTCCCTGGAAATCGCCATTGAGCAGAAAAAAGAGGAGTGTAGTAAGTTGGAGACGCAGTTACAAAAGGTAAGTGTATGTCGTTCTCTTTGTGTAAGATCACTTAATCAACATATTTGTAGGTGATGGTTCTGATCTGTTTAATGAAACCAGTAGCTACTAGTTTTTATGTAATGTGTACATGTGTAATGTGTAACTTGAGGTGTGCAAGATTTCATTTTTGCAAGAAATATCCACCAGATGATAGATCTCCACGAATTGAAGCTCCACTGTTCTCTGACACTCCTATTTTTAAAATTTAAATGAAAGGATTAGGGCACTGGGTGGCTCAGTTGGCAGAACGGTGCACCATGTGTAGAGGCTGTGGTCTACGACGTAGTTGTCCTGGATTCGATTCCTAATCTCAGGATATCTGCTGCATGTCTTCCCTTTCTCTCTTCAACCTCTTTCCTTTCAAACTACAGTTTAATAAAGGCCCCTAGTGCCAGAAATAATCTTTTAAAAAAATGAACGGATTAAACATATGACTGAATTAATATATATGAAGTTAGCTAAATTAAAAAAAAACATTTAAAAAATGTTTGTACCACTTGAATATTTGTTCATTTTTTCATGTTTCGCTAAATTATATCCACAAACTTCAATGTGTTTTATGCTATTTTGTGCGATGGAGCAACACAAAGTAGTGCGTGATAGTGAAGCTAAATAAAAATGATGCATGGCTTTTAAACATTTTTACCAAAAAAATCTAAATAGTGAATTTTCATACATCCCCTTCACTCTGATACCCCTAAATAAAATCCAGAGGCACCAATTGAATGAAGTCACCTCATTAGTAAATAGATTCCAATTTAATGTCAGTGAAGAACAGCTATTTTGTGAAGGCCTCAGAGGTTTGTTATAGAACTTCAGTGAACAAACTCCATTATGGTGACCAAGGAACACAGTAGACAGGTCAGGAAGGAAGTCGTGAAGAAAATTAAAGCAAAGTTAGGTAATAAAATAATATCCCACTCTTTGAGCACTTAAAAAAAGCACTGTTCAATCCATCACCTACAATCCTACCAAGGTATGGCTGTTTGCCTAAACTGACAAAAATAGCAAAAGAAATCCATTGTTAAGAGATAGAATCAAGATGTCCCATTTACATTTTGCAACTAACATTTTGCAACTAACATCATAATGTGCAATGTTAGTTGCACAACATGATGAACACACCATCCCCACCGAGACACATGGTGGTAGCAGCATCATGCTGTGGAAATTATTGTTTTTAGCAGGTGTGGGAAAGCTGGCTTGAGTTTATGGGAAATAAAGGGAATTATAATAGAGAAAAGCTGAAAGAAAACCTGTTGGAAGTTGTAAAAGACTTTAGACTGGGAAAGAAATTCCCCTGCCAAGAGGACAACAACCCTGAACATACAGCCAGAGCTACAATGAAGTGGTTTAAAACAAAGGAAGTTCATGTGTTACAGTCCTACACTGTATATGCCTGGAGCATTCTTCATTTTTATTTGTAAAAACATTTGAAAACTATATCCTTCCTTGTTTAACATTTTAAAACTCTCTTATTGTTTGATTAGTTCATTCTGTTTTGGAAACGTTTGGATAATGTCACTGAAAGCTTGTCTCAACAAGAATCATGTTGGTGTTTGTTCAGCGTTACATAAATCACAACTGTTTTGGACCCTGGCTGCAATCACTTTTTCTCCTCTGCTGCACGCTGCCATACTTTGTCACAATGCTACACAGAACAAGGAGTCCCTCCATCTCCTTTGTCTCCATAATCCACAGACCATCCCAGCGTCTGTCCATCTGCAGTCGTTAGTGTTTTACTGTCGTGAACCTTTAACAAGACGTTCAGTGCTGAAACTGTACTTCTTTACCATCAAACCTGTATTATGTCTGATCCTACTGTTATCTCCTCTGGCTCAAACTAAGCCCTAACACTTAACTCTCCCTGAACCCTCCCACCCCTCCTTTCTAATGTCCCTTCCTCGACCCCCCTCTGTTGGCAATGTAGCAAGCTGAGCAGCTATTCAGTCACATGAACAATCCTGTAAGTCCCTCTCTTGAGACCTGTGAGGCGCACATTGAAAGCATGAGGACACTGAGAAGTTCTTTGAAATATGCTAGATGGTGATCATGGCGAGTCCCAGCACAGCCACTGCTTTCCCTCATTGGCATGCATGTTGCCCATTGCACTGTGTGGGTATTACTAGCTTCAAACTGAACAGAGTCCTGTGCAATGTCCTATTACAGTGATTGATGTCTGTGTGTGTATGTGTGAAAATAGTGTGATACAGTGAGAATTGTTTTTTTTTTTTTTTTAATTTGTTTGTTGTCAGCTGAAATTTGCACAATTGTCACATTCATCGAGAACATTTATTAGGATTTATTGCAGTCATTTTAATTCAAACTTAAGTATCAGTTCTAGGTAACACTCATTGTTTAATCTTTCATTATTCTAATAACTTCTAATAACAGTAAGCTTCAGCAACATTCAAGGTAAAATGTTCTGTACTCCAGATGTTGCATGCACATTTGCAAAAAAACAAATGTGCAATGAACAGAACCAAAACCAAAAGTATCAGTCAAAGAGATAAACACTGAAAAATTCAGCTACTGTCTCAGAGCAATCAGTCACAGACTGAAAGAAACTCATCAGATATTTTCCAGTGCTGTTCACTGTTATTGCCACCCTTGCTAAAGATGGGTTAAAAAGTTTTTTTTGTTGTTACTATTTACAGTATCACCCTTACCCTCGTCCTCATTGTTCATGTTTGCAGGATAAACATGTGTCTTTGTCACCCTTGTTTGTCACGGTTACAGTCATTCTAAAATACAAATTAGAATTACAAATACTGCAACACTACTACACTTTATTCCACTTGATTTTTAAAGTGTTGGTGAGTATCTATTTTCTTGTACACATTTCCTGAGTAATGAAGGTCAACACAAATCTGCCTCACTTGAACGGCATGGTCTATTGTCTTTCCTGTTTTGAAGAATGGCTAAAAGAAATGAGCCACCTTCAATAATTTATTAAATGAAAGTAGAAATTACCTAAACGTTACGGAAAATATTAGGAGTCAGTGCAGCACCAGAGACTTTGCAGGAACCAACCATTATTTGAAGTGGTATTTTTTCCTCCCAAATGAATAAATAAATGTAATTAAAATAATGCTCTGACCCTCTTAATTTTTAGGCGTGAGACTGTAGTACTGCAAAAAGATACATTAATTTTAAAGGTTTTCTTTTTTACATCTTTACTGGGGGTGCCAGTTAACATGGAGGGTACTGCATGTTACTGAATTTGGAAGTCTGTACTAAGTGTTTTCACATGTGCGGAATTAAAAACAAAAGAAACATTTTACTTTTGGAGGCTTTGAAAATGAACAAAAATTTATGTGGTAAAGAATTATATTTGAGAAAATGTACTTTCAAAGTTTTCAGTGCATGTCAAAACAGATGTTTAAATTACCCAGATGCTTGTTAAAATATCTCTTGTTTTGAACAGTAAACTATGGTAAAGTCAGAGGAACAAAACAAATCTAATGCTTTGTATTACATATTAAAACAGTAATGCAAAAAACCAAGTTTAACACACTGATGTACAGTTTTTGGAGAGGGATTCATATTACCTCTGGTTTATGGGTTCTTTCACCTACTGTCCACCTCTCAGCGGCTTTAAGTGTCACATGCTGTGTTACAGAGGTTTTCATGCTGCTTGAACTTTTTAACTTTATGTCACATTACAACTACATCAATAGATTTTAGTGTGACTTTATGTGACAGACCAACACAAAGTAGGAAATAACTGTAAAGTGGAGGGAAATTTATACATTATTTTTTAATTGTTGTACAAGTCATAAACTGAAAAGTGCAGCACAATTTATATCCAGTCCTCATTACCCATAAACAAAATCTAGTGTAAGCCGCTGCTTTCAGAATTCTCCAAAAGTTAATAGAGTCCGTCTGTGTGTGAGATAATCTCAGTATAAATCCAGCTGTACTATGATGGCTGCAGACATCCACAGCTTAGGTAGAAGAATCTGTTTATTGAAGAGTAGCAAAAAAGTCTTTGTTCGAAAAAAGTCATAAGAAGTTTGCAGCTTGCCACAAGCTATATAGGAGTCACAGCAAACATGAAAGAATATGCTCTTATCACATTTTTAAGTGGTCATAAAAATAGGTAATGTGCCTAAAAAAATAAGTCCTCCAATATAATAAGTGATTTTAGACCTGTTGCTCTAATTTCCCTAGTCATGAAAGCTTTTGAAAAATTGATTAAGAGGCCATTAGTCAAAGCATTCAAGGACAAATTAGACCCTTTACAATTTGCCTAGAGAGGTACAAGATGCAGCGTTAACACTTCCAACTGCTTTTTTTTTTTTTTAACATACTGATGGCCTCGGTTGTCATGTTCTCTTGCTATTTTTAGATTTTTCTTCTGCTTAAATACAATCCAGCCCTACATTTTAGCTCATAAACTATTGACTAATTTTAAACTTTGTCTAGGTGTTTTGGATGATTAGATTTTTTTGTTGATAGATCCCAGATGAGACTTAAACTTTCTGGTTTACATAGTGGAAAACTACAACATCCCAACAGGGAAAGATGGTGGTAGCAGCATCATGCTGTGTGATTTTCTTTAGAAAGGACCCGGAAGCTGGTGAAAGTAAACGATAGGTGGATCTAAATACAGAACAATCCTGTACTTTTAAGAGGCTGCAATTAAATTGAGACCTTCCAGTAGATGCACAATTGTCGAATGCTTTGTGTTGGTCTACTACATAAAATGCCTCTAAAATATAACAAAGTTTGTGATTATAATGTGACAAAATGGGGTAAAACTTTAAGGGGTTATAAATAGCTTTGCCGGCAGTGTAGCATGGCATGAGCTCAATTTACTTAAAGATTGTAGCAGATGGGTAATGACATATTTATGTTTTTATCCCACTCTAATGTTGTTCCACATGCTGAAAATGTGAACTCTAAATTCTTCTTGCTTCTTTTTCTGCACAAAGTCAATTGATAAATGCAAACACTGTTTCAGCTTTGTTGGGTTTGCATGCTTTGTTGCATGTTGTTATTGTTGCAGCGCTTCTCGTTTTTCTCAGTGTTGGTGCTGGTAGCGTTTGTACGAGCCGTGGGTGGAGATCGCTGCTGTGTTTTGGCGGATGGCTCTGTAAAACTTTGCACCATATGTGGGTTTGTTTGCTTCCCAAGAGTGATTTGTACCTTTGTAGTAAATTTAACAGAAAATTCAATTATAGTGTTGTTGAGAGTTCTCCAATATGTCTAAAACAGAGTCTTGGTTTTGATTAGTCATGATCATCTTTTTTTTCTTAATTTTTTACAGATTTTATCAATTTTTTAATTGTGTAGAAACATAAAACAAAGACGCACACTGTAATGCACTCTATACTAACCAAGTGTGAGATGACTGGGAGTCTCAGAGGGACATTCAAATTGAGCTAAATAATAGCTCTGTTAAAGCTAATGAGCCAGCACCAGTAATGATGGCCTGGTTCATAATGTTTACTCTACTCAGCATTACATTGCATTCACAAAGACAGGGAGACAGAGACAGATCTACCACAAGCCTTCATAGCACAGTAAAACATTGTGAGCTGCTCTCCATGGCTCTTTTGGCTCGTTAATATAAACTGACTCTGTGTATCTTTCTTTGGTACATGGATGCAGAAGGCTCACGAGGTCGAGCAGCAGCACTCAGGCTCCCGAGGAAACCCTGAGTATGTGGACCGAGTAAAGCTTCTCGAAAAGGAAGTGAGCTACTACAAAGATGAGGCAAGCAAGGCTCAGTCGGAAGTGGAGAGGCTCTTGGACATCCTCCGAGAGGTGGAGACTGAGAAGAATGACAAGGACAAGAAGATTGCTGAGCTTGAAAGGTGAGTAACTTCTCTGGCTGAAGCGACTGGCTCATCTCTTCCACCAGTTACCCAGGATTTAGTATAGAAAATGGATATACATTATTTTTCTATATAGGTCCTATTAAATGTCTTATACTGAGAAAAGCTAGCTGTCATCAAAGATGGTTTTAGTTTTATATCAGTGCATTAAAAGAAAACAAACTATGTCTTTAGTCTCAGTTATGTTATGTCCTCATCTCCAGTTTTCAGTTTTTCTGCTTAGTTATTGTTAGTTCTGTCCATTCTTCCTCCACAAACCCATCTGTTATTATAATTTTTGCTGAGTTAGACATTATTGTTACAGTTTTTATTTGCAGCTGGATTTTTTTGTGGCACAGATGAGTTTGTTTCTGGTGGTGTTGGATGTGTTTTTAACTTCAAGTTATAAACTACTTGTTTCCACTTGTCTGTGCTTACATAGCAAATTTTTCTTAGATGGAACCTGTGTGGATTGGGCTTGTTTCAAGGCCTGATAAAGCCTGTGGACTCTTGCTTTCCATACTTCTTGTTCTTGGACAGTTTCTTTTATTTGCTGGTCAGTGTTGTGGAATGTTAAGCTGGGGAGACCACCATGGTGTGTGTGCTTTAGAGGGAGGTCCTTATTAAAACTCATGAATATTGGGATGTTTCCAGAAAAGATGTGATAGATGTTTTACCTGCCTGGAATTTTAATGCTGTGCCTTAAATTCGAGATACACTACCGAGAGTTTCTGGGGCTGAAATCTAATTTTGTATAGCTCTGGTCTGCCGATTTTAGCTAAACTATATTTTTTTACTTGACTTAACCGAAACGTTAGTATCTGTGTGCATTCCGTAAGTAGACCCATACCTTAACTATGGGGTTAAACCCTTCATTGATTCTGAAAGCAGTTTACCTAGACTTCTTCCCTCATTAACAACTTCCACACCAAAGAGGGATGCTACCATGACCTGTTTGCGCTTATGTTAGGTGCATTTATTGATTCTGAAAAAGATCGGCTTTTTAGTCTTCGACTGACCATTCACCCATCACCTCTAGTCAAGCGTAAGATGGATTGATTTTGCTCACCAGTTGATATCTTTGTGGATCTCTAGCTAAAAGGTTTCTTTCATTCTTTGGAAACACCAGAAATCCTCCTGTCACATGATGTTAGAACAAAGAATCACTAATATCTGTTTCTTTCAGTCTTGTATTTGTTCAGTATTTAATCCAGATTTTTGACCCTGAAACTGTTCTTTGCTTTTGGTTCAGCTGAGTGGATCAGTTTCAAAAACTGACTTAAGTATTGGTTGAATTGTCTGAGACCTACTTATAACTGCTGCCACTTCTTTTTCTCCTGTCACATATTCTCCATATTTAGTATAGATACAAGTTAGATATTAGTAATAGAGCCCACTTAATTCAGTTCCTTGCCAAGTCTTTCACCAAATGTGATTAACTGAGTTTTCTTGTCCTTTTTTGCCATCCTTACCCACTTTTTCATCCTGTATCCCTTCTCTCTTTTTTCCCCTTCTTTACCCCCCACCAATGGTCAACCTTGACCTCTGTTAATTTCCTCCTAATTCTTTCTCAAATCGGATTCTGAATCTTCAATCTGTCCTTCATCTTCTTTGAAACTCTCTTGTGCCCTCCTTTTTGAAATAAATTTTAAAAAGCCCCCCATCCACTGCCCCTCGCCATACCCCTCGTTCTGGAAGCAGAGCTCCCCCCGACCCACTCCCTTCTGTGTCTGCCGCCCCTCAGCAGATAGGGGGCATGGTGTGGGATTTCCTGGGAAAGTGAGTGCTCTGCCCTGGCACTTCAGCTCAGCTCAGCTTCCTGATTTAAAATCTTGGACTGCAACTCCTGCAACTGCATCTGGTTTCACCCGTGTGCCTGGTTCTGCCTGCTCTCTGTAGGATGCACAGATCTTTGTATTGCAGTGGCAGCCTTTGCTTGTTGTCCATGTTTTCATTGCTTCCTTCTACATATGATACAAAGACTCCTGGATTCAGTTTTTGTTTTTACTGTTTCCTCAGTGACTGTCTGCACCGACTCCATGAATGCATTTTTTCAGCTTGGGCATTAGTTACAAAGCATGTGTGTGTTTGAGGTGTGCATGACATATAAAATGTTGCATGTTAGTTTTTTCAAAAAATCATTACTAAACAGGCATTTCTCTGTGCAAAAGTTTTAAAGCATCTCTAATTTATTCATATTATCCTCTGAAGGACCCAGGATTTCTTGTATTTTTTTTTTTTTTTTTTTTTTTTTGAAAGAGTAATCCTAGTCAATAGTTCTTCAAGCTTTAGGTGGTTTGTCAAGGTTTTTCTTTAAATTCTGGCTACTTTTGACTAATTTCAGTTCTATTTTATGTTTCACAAATTGTGTTGTCATTATTAAACGAAATAAATGGGAACAAATGTAATCATTGTGACATGGTGCTTCTAGCAAAGTCCCTAAGGATCCAATTTAAGATTGGGTCTTTGCATTGTTGTCTGTTATGTTCAGACACAACACTAGTTCTTGCCTTGAGTTTAAGACCTTTTCGATGCCTGAATGCAAAAGCACAAAGGAGGGAGAGTTAAATGACAAGCACCTTAAATTAAAAAACAAACAAACTTTCACTAAAAATTGGCTGCTGTTGTCTGTTACTAGACAGAAAATGAAAGACCTTCATAAGGCCTGAAGAACAGTTAAACAACAACACTTTAAACAAATACAGAAAGTCTGGCTCCTTGCAAGAAAACTGAAAAGATGGATGACTGAAGACCTTTGCATAGGATTGTGCATATTAAGTATGGTATACTTCACATGTTGTGGTGTTCCTTTGATTTACTGAGTAGCAAATAGTACTTTATTTTTCTGTTTCTTTTTTGCTTGTATATGTAATGATGAACCGTAAAGTCAAATTATTCACATCAAGGATACCACATTTTACAATTTATGGCACCATCAATTATTCAAATGTTTCTCAAAAATGCTGCCATTTAAACAGCTGACAATTAAGTCCAATATCGTTGTGCATTTTAAAAGTAATCTTACCCCTTGAACTTTTCCACATTTTGTCACTCGGGATCCCTAAACTTGAGAGGATTTTATTGAAATTGTATGTGATAGACCAACACTAAGTTATGTATGATTGTGAAATTTTTATGTATTAACTGCAGTCCCTGTGGGATATGTCTGTACCAGTTTAGCATGTATAGATGCACATCTACTAGAGTATTAGTAAACATCAATTTTAAACTCTTGCCCCAGATTTTCAATATAATTTATGCAGCTTTCCCTTTCAGTGTAGCTCTGGCTGTATGTTTGCTGGAAGGTGAATCTCCACCCCAGTCTTAACTCTTTTGCAGCCTCTAACATGCTTTATTTTAGGATTGTCCATGATTTAGCTCAACCCCTCTTTCCATCAAATCTGACCACCTTCCGTGTCCATGCCAAAAAAACCTTCCCCACAGGATGATGCTGCCACCACTATGTTTCATCATGAGGATTGTGTGCCAAGGTGATGTCCAGTGTTAGTTTTCCACCACACTGAGCATTTTCAAAGATAATTTTGTTTGTTAATTTATATTCTCTAACATTGGCTGAACATGTACTGAGATTAAACTTCTGAAATTGGTTGCACTGGATTTTATTCAAGGGTATCAGTATAAATGGAACCGAATACATATGCATGTAATACTTCTCAGTTTTAATCTGCAAAAAAGAAAAATTAAAAACATGGATGTTTGTGTTTTATTCTACTTCACAGTTATTCACTACTTTGTCAAGGGTCTATCCCATAAACTCCCAATAAAATAGACTGAAGTTTGCGGTGGCAATTTTAGAACATTTGAAAAAGTTAAGGGGTTTGAATACTTTTGCAAGTGAGCAGTTTGCGAGCACTGAGTGAGTTTTTTTGTGATACCTTGGTGTGATTTCTTCAGCTCCTTTTTTCTTTATTTGAGTTGATCTCACTGCACACGTTCCTACTTGTGTCCCATGTTGAAACAGCGTGGACAGCAACATATTTTCAGTCACTCACACACATACCCAATTAATTTCTGATTATATTTGTTTTGTTGGCTGTTTGTTGTTGCTTTTGTAAAAATTATCTGTCCTCAGGAGTTAGACCTCCCTCTCCTACGGGCACATTTTTATCCCTTTTCATTCCACCCATATGTCCGCCTCCATTTCTTTCTGTCGGTGACACTTGCATTTTTGATTGACATTTTCATCACCTGGCATTTTCTCTCTTTCCCAGTTTCTGCCTCCCAGTCTTCCCCAACTTCCCTAACCTTAACAGACACTGAAGGAAATACTCAGACAAGTGACCTGCATGACTAAAGCTGCTGTACTCCTAGTCTGTGCACCATCAGGGTGGGGATGCTGAACTTTGTTGGATCTGGACTGAGTCCCATTGAGTCTGCTCTATTAATGAATCTCCTGCATTTTCAACTAATGCTCTTATAACCTTTGTCTTCCACTCAATCAAACTACCGTTAGCTTTCCTTCCTTCCTTGAACCCCTTTCGTGGCCTCATCGTTTGCCCGGCTAATATTTTGCCTGTCTGACTGCATGTCTGCCACTCCCAGGCTTGGCAGCAGATGCACAGCGCTCCATGTTGTTCAGAGAAAGTGCATCCTGCAATAGCTCCGTCAGACTGCCACAGGCTTGTCTGTAATCTCTAATGTTGTTGGATGATTATAGCACAGCGTGGTATCCCCAAGGTGTTTTTTAAAATTATTTTTGTGTTTTATGTTTTGGTTCTAAAACTTTCTTTACATTTTTTTTGCTTTTCTTCTGTGTGTTTTTTCCTGCTTCCAATGTTTTCTTCACGTGTCCTTCATCCTATTGTCTTCTACCTTTAAATCTACCTATCTGCAGTTTAGCTCCCAGGTAAGACATTTCCCTGCAACCTTCATAATCCAGCTCCACCGATGTTGATCCAAACTCCTGCACTGAAACCTTTCAGCCCTCTCAACAGTGACATGAGGCTCAGTTCATATGGGATACTCATACTTTGTTACTGATCTCATGACTAACACATTTTTTCTGTTTGTACCCATTATGGTTCTTTGTGTTTTTATGGGTTTATGTGACCTTTTCATATCATAGCTTCTTTTAGATTTGACTTGATTGTTGTCGTGGTATGGATAAGTTTTAGAAATATGTAATGTTACAGGCAAGGCGGTAAAGATCAGACCAAGAAGGGTTCCAACATCAAACTGGGACTACAAGGGGACAAGAAAGGCTTAGGACAAGATCCTCGTAAGGAAGGCTCCTTAGAAAGTGGTCACCACTTAAAGGTTAGAGTTCTATTTATTTTTCAGAAATAATTAACTTCAGTGCATGTATAAATACCTGAAGTATCATTAATAAATTTAAATGCACTCAGTGTGGGCATAAATATCCCTATTTTGGGGTGGAATGATAATGTAATAAACAACTTAATAATTCTGAATCATTAAATGATCGTGCACAAGTTTGAATCTGTTGTGAATTTATTCTAATCAACGGAAGGTCAAATACATACATATACCTTACTATTATTTGGGGAAATGTTTCTTAGCAGGTTTCAGAGAAACCATATTTTTGTAGCCATCAACAAGCTTCTGGCATAGTTCTTGTTGGATATTTGACCACTCTTGTTGGCAGAATTAGCAGAGCTTGTTTAAACTGGTTGTTTTCCTGAGAAACACAGTAAACACTATGCCCATGACTTTGAGAAGCATATTCCATAAATTGTTGAAAAGATTGAGCCTATTATGAACTGGAAATTGTTGGGACACCAGTGTCACTGTCCACAGTAAAGCAAGTTTCCCAACAACATAGACTGAGATCATCCCAACCTAGAAAAAAATCTTGTGCACTAAAAACACATCTTCAAGCTCAGCTGTAGTCTGCAGCTGCCCTCCTGGACAAGCCAAATGCATTTTGGAGAAGGGCAAAGATGAAGCCTCTTTGCCACAGTTACAGGAAGTGTCACTGGCAGAATCAAGATGAGGTTTTTAAAGCAAAGAACACAGTAACAACTGTCAAGCATGTTGGTGGTAGTGTTAACCTTCGCTGTTGGTGTTGCTGGTAGATTCATAAGGTGGATGGAATGATGTGGAGGGAGAAGTCTGAAGTGACATAATGCATTAAGGGGCAGCTTCATTCCTTTGCTCCTTCTGTCTGTATCTCCACTGTAACAATAACATTGAGGAGCAAAATATAATCTCAGTTTAGTTTTGATGTTTAGGGCTGGGCCTTTTTTATGTTGAATTTAAAGCAAAGTAGAAGGCTCTCTATTCACATAAAAAGCATACAGAGAGAAAAATTATCTGTACAGGGTTACCGCAACGACTGCCTGTGTGCACAACAGCTGAACCGCTTGTGTCACCAACTTCTTGTGTTGAGGGAAAATGCTGCAACTCTTCTATGGAGAAAGTATCACCAGTTTTCTTCTGAAAAACTCATCATACATCTTTTGGGTAGTCTCAACTAGGTAGTTTAAAATTACGTCAGGATGAGCTGTTTACACTTAAAGTTTATCATGTAAATAAACCCCAGTTCAGTTTTGTTCAAGGTTTTCGAATTAAGATCCATTCACAAATATGTCCATGTATAACACTGAGGGAGGACTAATTCAAAATGTTTTAATTTCCCCTTTATTAAAAAAAAATGGCTGAAGATGAACACTGGTGGGTTCACAAAGTTTTTGTGTTTTCTCTGAGACTCTGTGGGTACATTTTTACAAATATATGTAGGGGTGTATGTATACACATTTGGGACAGTGCAATTGTGACCCGGTGGGGATTATAGAACATACAAATTAATTTCAAAATTGTGCATCAATTAGAAGTTTTTTAACATCATTGAAGGTATATGCTGTATGGTTATTCCACCCTGAAAAATAACATGTCAAATGAGCCTTTAGAAACTAAAAATTCAGATGATATTCATACTCATGATAAGTGTATTTGAACTTCTCAGCAGCACTTCATGTATTTGCACTTAAAGTCATTGTATGTTTTCTGTTTGGTCCAATGTGATGTTATCTGTCAGCTGGAGGAGTTGATGAGCACGCTGGAAAGGACGAGACAGGAACTGGATGCCACCAAGCAGCGTCTCTCCTCTACACAGCAATCTTTACAAGAGAGGGACACCCATCTTACAAACATGAGACAAGAGCGCAGGAAGCAGCTGGAGGAGATACTTGAAATGAAGTCAGTATTGTTACTATCTTGATGTTTCATTTTGTCTAATAGATTTCAAATGCTATTCAGTTATTATATTATCTGCTAAGATAATGCAGAACATGCCATTCAAATACTCTTTGTATCAAAAAGCCGAATCCTAAAGCTTTCATTGACAAAGGTATTTATTGTGTGTGCGGTCCTCTATTTAAGGTTGCAAGTAGGGTTAGTACCCCACTGAAAGACATCACACATTACCATATACACATGAAACATTTTATGTTCCTTAACATTTTTAAAGCATTACATAAACTAGCTGATCTCTGTTGATGTCTTTAACATTATTTGCTTCTATCGAGTGGAAAACAACAGTGATACCAGTCTTTTTTTTTTTTTTTTTTTTTTTGCATAAGTATAACCAAAAAGCAGAAGAGCATGTTTTATTCAACCCACCTTACTGTGCAAAAGTTTTTAATCATTCCTTATTTCTAAATATTTGCCTCCACTGAGCCAGAGTTTACTGTAAACTTTTGAAGTGGCATTTATCTATGCTTCTGTGAGCTTCCTGGAGGTCTTTTAGTTTTTAACTTATTTTGAAGGTATAAACCAATGTTCTTTCCACAGAACAGACAACTTAGACAACTAACCAGTTTTGAATTAACAAGTGCTCTGTCAAAACAATGTTCTACTTTCTTTAGCTGATAGAAAGCAGTTTGATAGACATAAAACAGTATTTTAGCACCAATAAGGTGATTCCCAAGTTGCAAAGCTTTGTCACACATGATCAGCTGAAGGATAATGCATCTCTTAGGTCCTGTCTGGTTCTTTGCTGGATTATTATTTATTTACTTTTTCATAACCTCTTACAGTTTTAATTAACAGTTATATACCTAAATAAATCATTTGTTGTTTTTTGCTGTCAAGCAAATGCTAAATGCAGAAGAAATTGTCAATTTGAACACAGCAAATACAATTGATATTTGATTAAGATGTTTAGGATGGGAATTTGGGAAATTTGGCATAATTGGGCATAACCCTGATTGCAATATTGCTGCAATTAACTTCTAAAACAATCTTTGCTATGTGTGGAATATGCATCAACCAGCATGAGTGGAATATATGCACAGTTTGAGGTGAATTCAAAACAGTAGTCAACAAGGAGTTGCAGACATGGCTTTCAGATACTGTTCATTTGCTGTAGATTTTTCTTTACACCTGACACCTCTTCCTTTGTCTTCCGAGGACCACTTTGCTGTCAGTAAGGTACAAGGACTGAATGGGGAAAACGTAAAATAATAGGAATCCAAACAACAACTTTTAAAGACTTTAAAATAGCATGTGGATTAAGAACTGTAATAATTTATAGAAAATTCCAGTTACTTGGAAGCAAAATAAACAAAATAACAGATGGCTTAAAACCTTTGCTCAGTGCTGTCCTTATATCATCTCTTTATGGAGAAGGACACAGCAATATGAGAGGTCTGTATATGTTTAATATTGTAGTGGAGTTTTATTTTTCTCGTGGGGGAAATTCTTGTGAGGTTTGCCAGACGTTGCTGAATGCACCCTCCAACCCCTTACACAAGTGTGTGATATTAAGTGGTGCAAAACACGAGCTACAAACACTTATTAAGTTTAAAAAAATGTACTAAACAATGCTTTCAAAAAACTTCAGGAACATTTATCAGCCCTTCGAATTTCAAGGAACTATTATATGCTTGTATTCTCCCCACAGGTAGTTGCGGAGCAGCACTGGATATGAACAGTATTTAGCACAGATTTAGTAAGACGCTATACATTTTGTTTTGTTTTTTTCCAGACAACAAGCTCTGCTGGCAGCCATCAGTGAAAAAGATGCTAATATTGCATTGCTGGAACTGTCTGCCTCCAATAAAAAGAAGACCCAGGAGGAGGTGCTGGCCCTGAAAAGAGAGCGGGACAAACTAATGCACCAACTCAAACAACATGTTAGTACCACAGTACAAGCACGTTTAAGGCACTGGTAAAAAAGTGAATTAACTTGCTCCACAAACTCTTTTTAAGAACAAACTTTTTTTCTTTCTTCAGTGTTGCATTGATTGAGTGTACTGAAAATTACCCATCAAATAATCATTCAACCTTTTAGGGGTTATTATAAATCTATCCAGGCCCCTGATTACATGATTTTGAATCTGCCTAGTATGTGCTCTATGACTGCTTGGGTTGTTTAAATGTATATTTATTCTGTCCTTTCACATAAGAGATTTCTGCAAGGATTTCTAGCTACTAGATTGTTTTCTGGGGGAAATATAGGATTACTGAGTCCAAATACACAGAAAACCTGCTCCATTCCATTTGTGCCTTCTCCAGTGACATTGATCTAAACCGAAGTAAGCATTTTCACCATTAATTTTAGTCTATCCTGTCAGTCCCGGAAGGTAACTTGCACTGTTTTAGCACTGCATATACATTGCAATTGAGGCCAACACAAAGTAACACATAATTGTTACGTGGAACAACAAGGATACATGGTTTTAAATATATTTTAAATATATTCTTACAAATAAACATTTCAACATTCTGGTAAGCATTTTTATCTGACTGAGCCTGAGTTATTTCGCTATGAAAAATGGGCAAAATTGTCAGTCTCTACATGTGAAAAGTCAGTAGAGACATGCCCTAAAAGAATTGCAGCTGTAAGGTAATTTTGCTAACCAACTTCAGGGACGCTAAACACAAATGTACAACCCACTTTTTTATTTTTAAAAAAATTTGAAACCATGTAAGGTTTTCCTTTCACTTCTTTGCATTACTTTGTGTTGGTCTGTCACATAAAATTTCAGTAAACAAGTTTGAAATTTGTGACTGTAATGTAAGAAGAAGTTAAAAGGTTTAATGATCTGAATTTTGTAAGGCACTTTAAATGCACCACAGTACATTCAAATCTTCTGAGAGACTATTCCAAACTGTTGCTCTGAATTATTGAAAAAAAGCCTACAGCTCCTTTTGTATATCGGGCTTTTTTACATTGATCATAAAATGTGTAATATCCTCATAAGGTTAGTAAGCAATAAGAAAACAAATATGACAGTGTTTGCAAGAAAATGGGTAGTAGATTATAGCACATTTTGCTGAAGAAAAACTTAAAACCACTGTAAATTTCAGTTGAATAGATGCTAGACTATATTGGAGTGTGTTCTGAGGTTTTATACTTGTTTTCCTTGGATTGGTGATCATGATGTAATCATTGTCTTCTTACAGACACAAAGCAGAATGAAGCTGATAGCTGACAACTATGAGGATGAGCAGTATCATCCACATGCCCCTCACCACCAACCGCAGCCTCCACATGCCCAGCCTCAGCCGCAGCCCCAGTACCCCCACCCTCCCCATGCTCAGCAGTCTCCTTATCCACACGCCCCCCACACGCAACACCCACAGCACCTGCAGCACCCACAAGCCCCGCCACAGCACCCGCATCCACAGCAACCACAGCCCCAGTACCCTCAACATGCACAACACCCACAACACCCTCAGCATTCTCAACCGCTTGCTCAACACCAACAGCATCCACGCCCCCCACAGCCACAGCACCCCCACCAACAGCACCCTCAGCATGTGCCGCAGCACCCACATGGACATCCGGCTCCACAGCACCCTCATCCCCAGCACCCACATGGCCCTCTCCCACAAGGACCTCACCCCCAGCATCCTCACCCTCAGCATCCACAGCACCCTCAGCATCCCCAGCATCCACACCATGCCCAGCATCCTCGTCACCCATCACCTCACCATCGTGGAGGACCTGCCCGTGGACCCCCACACGCTGGCCACCGTCCCTCTCCAGATCAGGTCAGTAAACTATTATACTTTATTTGTGTAGCACTTTTCATACAAACTTTTGCAACACAAAGTACTTTCCAGAATTAAAAGCAGGACCCGCCCCCACCCTATCAAAAACATTCATTCTGGAAGATGCTGTAAAAGGCTTGAGACTGTGGCTGGTTCAATTTCCAGCAGGAAAACGAACCTAAACATACAGCCAGACCTATAAAGGGAATTGCTTAGATCAAAGTACATCCATGTGTAAGAGTGGCCCAGGCAATGCTTTGACCTAAATACAATAGAAAATTTGTGGCAAGACTATTCAATCTGACTATTTTTCAAAAGAAGAATGGGAACAACTTCAGTCAGAAACACCCCCAAAAAACTTCATTAAAATGCAGTGAGAGGATATTTATTCATTGGATGGTATTGGCTGAATACCAATGAACCTCATACTTTCCAAATTTTTATTTGTACACTATTTTGAAAATCATGTATCACTATCCTTCAACTTTACAATTAGAAACAACTTTGTGTGGGTCTGTCACATAACATCTCAGTAACCTACATTGATTGTGGTTGTAATGTTAAAAAAACAAAAAACAAAAAAAAAAACAGTGAAAAAGTGCAAAGCAGGTAAATACTTTTGCAAGACACTTTGCAAAACTAAATTTAATGTAGGACAAAACAGCATCTACAGCAAAAACGTCCTGCTCCCCCACCGAGGCTTTAATATAAGACATAACTAATGGTGTAATTTGTGATACGGTACCAATAAAGTCAGCAGAACCAACTTTGTAGGAAATAAATCTGGTCTCAAGTATTTTGTCTTGCACAACAGGATGACGAGGAGGGCATTTGGGCATAGCTGAGACAACCAAAGCTCTAATGTTGTTTTGAGGGGTAAGATAAGGACTTTATTAAGCTGTTTACATTGTATACACAACAAACTGAACAATTTTATGACTTGTCCTATTATATCTGATTATTTTCTCTCATGTAGGAGATTCAGTCACTACTGGAGGAGCATGGCCATCCTAAGATGTTGAAACACCACCCAAATAAACATTTATCACCTTCAGTGAATCTGTACTTCTGAGCAGTGGGGCCTTTATTGCTTTTTGTTTGTTTGTTTGTTTGTTTTGTTTTGGTTGTTTTGCACATTTCTTTCTGAGGAACAGGAGGAGGTACTCAGGTTTTCAGGAGGTCCTACACGAAGACTGGCAGCTGAGCAGGTAATTAAAATGTGCTTCAGCACACTTTTGAAAATAAAAACACAAACAGAGGAGACAATATTTACTAAACATGTCAATGTTTTGCTCATAAATCATATTTCTCAAGGGCTATTGAGATGATAATTAAACCAGATGTTGGTAGCGACCCAATCAGGTGTTATTATGACACATTCGTTCTCACAACCCATTTTCAAAACCTGAACATTCTAAGGGCCCTCTTCTTCTTCTTCTCTTATCCTCACTTCTTTCCATATATTTTCAATCATATGTAGACCTTGGCCTCTGTCCGGGCCGCTCTACCAGCTTTATTTTCTTTCTCTAAATCAACTGACAGTTTTCTTGGCTGTATGTTTAGCATCAATTTCTTGCTGAAAATATTTAGATTCATATCAAGAATATTCTGGTACATTTCTCAATTTATCCTTTCATCAGTTATATAAAGTCTGCCATTATATTAAGCTCAAAAAACAGGCCCACATCACAATGTTCCTACTTCTGAACTTCAATGTAGGTATTGTGTTTTTAGGGGTGTTGTTCAGTGCCATATTTCTGTCAAACGTTTCAACTATATACAAGGAGTTAAATTTTGGTCTCATCTAACCAGGCTATAATCTCCCAGTCTTTTACTGGCTTATCTAAATGCTCTGCAGCAAACCGTAAACAAGCCTCATTATGCTTTTTTTCAGCATTGGAGTCTTGCGCAGTGAGCACGTTTAGAGGCCATTATGCTCAATGCATTGCCTTTTGTTTTTGTATAATCAACTGAAGCTGCTATTTCCAGTTCTGTTTATTGTAGTGACTCACTGTCAGACATCTTGAGAGGACCACCCAATCATAGCTCGTTTATGGTGAAATTGTGTTTTTTTTCACTTCTGGATTATGACCATAACTGTGTTCAATGGAATATTCAGAAGCTTAGAAATATGTCCATGACTAATGACATCCATATATTTTGCGTCAACATGGTTGCAAAGGTTTAAGGATGGCTCCTTGCTTTTGCCCAGCAGGAAATGCTCCTGGTGTGATAACCTGGTAATTAGAAACCCCTTTGTAGGCCATTAATTTGGACTAAACCAGCTGATAATCATTTTTGTTCTGATAAGGTGTATGGTTGTTTTCTGAACACTGACAGATTTCAGCTATTTCTTGGCTTTCTTTGTCATTTGGACCTCCTTCCTTTCATGTTATTCTCAATGTTCAATTCACATAATTTAGTAACTAAATCTTATTTTCCTTGTATGTGTGGATTACTTTGGTTGTGACCACCATATTGTGTGATTAAAACATTGCCATGTTAAGTACTTATTTCTCTTGCTGTACAAGCATGAACATCACATTTCCAACCATGCTTTGTTTGTGTCATCACAAGGTGAGGTGAGGCCTTTGCTTTGCGTGAACAAGAAGACCATCTTCAACAGTGTTCACAAATCATCTAAAATGATGCACTGATGGAGACACAGAAGACAAATTGCTGCTTTAACAGACATGACTACCGTAGGCACCCTGCAGAGGTGTCTCAGAAGTCACCTCACCTGTCTGTCACCTGCTGAATGACCTCTCTTCATCCTCACAACAGAGAATTCATGATTTTGCCTGTAAAGTTTTTTTTCTTCTAACAGACCACATCATTTGACTGTTTTGAAATGGTTGTTGTCTTGCTGACTGTTAGTCTTCAAGCTCTGACTGGCTTCTAGGCCTGACTCTCATCCTCACTGCCCTCCTGACTCACCTAGTGACATCTGATCCCTCCACATATTGCTAACAACCCTCAGAGTGTCTTCTGTTATCTTTTTTCATCAAGAGAACATGTATTTATCTTCGAGTGCTGGTCAGAGGTTAGGCATTTCTTCCTATGATGATGTCTGTCTTGACTAGCATGTCAACACATTTGAGTCACTTTAGGTTTTCTGTTGCCATTTTTTGTTGGCACAAGGAAGCACTTTTTGTTAACTTATAGAGCCCTTTGAGTGACTTTTCTGCAGTGTTTCTTTTGCTGCACAAACCTCTGGTTTTAGGGTCTAGTTTTCGCCTCAAGGTAGTGGCTCTTATCAGCATTTTATTTCTCCACATTACCTCATTTCAGTCAGAAATAGTAAAAAGAAAAATCAGTCTATGCAGATATCAACATAGAGATAATGCATTTTTATTTTTCCATGTATATTTGAATTAATTCAAATTGTATTTGACCAATCAGAGCTGCCAAGAGAGTGGTCAGAAGATATTCATTGGATTCTTTTGATTTTCTGCAACTATGCACCTCCTCTGTGTTGGCAGGAACTTTCACTAATGGTGCTTCTGCTGGTGCTCAAACTAAATGGTGTCAGAAGATCTAACCAGAGCATCTTTTAGTCCTTTTACAGTAGAGGGACTTGGTCCCACAATGGGCTTCATAAGCAACAGTACAAGACTGCTTTGTATATACTGGTTAAAATCTGTGTGGGGGGAGGGCGCTTTGTGAACAACGATTAAACATTTTCTCTAGAAGTATGGCTACCATTAGCTTCAGAAGAGACTGTGAAGCAAAGTAGATGTTTTCTCCGCAGGTTTAAGTGGTTCCAGTAACACTCCAGTCTCTCTATGGGCCCCCTCCTTCATATTCTTCCAGCAGTAACCTGTGTGACCTCCCCACACATAGTGACTTGTTTTCTCCTTCTCAACAAGGTGGCCTGTGCCTCGTAAAATCTGTATACATAAGATAGATATGCATATATTATACATATAGAGAGAAATCTATAGAGTGTGTCTATATGTGATCAAAAAATGTTTCAGACTAATAAGATATACTATATGTTTTTTTTTCTTTTATGGTTATTTTTCTAACTGGCTAGAGGTCAGAGATATTTTATTTAAGAGTGCTGATGGGTGAGATTTTCCTCAGATTTGTACGCTGTGATAAAACCCTTCAGCAACTTAACATTCCCTGTCTGAACATACAGAGCAGTCCTTAAAAAAATATTAAATACATTTTAAAGCAGCACTTTATGGAAAAGTGTGTCCAAATTTATCTAGCTGTTTAGAAAAGACATCAATATTACATTCCTTTAAAGAGATAGTTGGGAGTTTTTGAAGAGGGGTTCTGTGAAATTGATATCAGCAGTTGAACACTTTGCTTCAAATATAGCTGACTGAACAATTTCAGTTTGAATCAAAGGAAATTATTTCCCACTGAAGAGTCAAGATGACAACTGGTCAGACTGGGTCCAGTTCCACAGCACTGTTTTGTTCTCTCAAAATGACTTGGATCTCAAAAACCTTTCAGCAGTATATTTGAACACTGTCTTATGAACCTTTGCATTATCATTGCTTTTATGTTAGATATAAGACCGTATGTTACATGAACGTCTGTGGTCATTTATGCAGCAGGGTGTGTTGTCCTGAGGTTTATTAATTATGGCATTTTATATGAAATACAATGCGATAAATGCAAATAAACAGAAAAAACTATTTGTAAAAGAAATTTAGGTAAAACCTACAAAAAAATGTAAAGTTGCTCAAGTGAATGCTACTTTATTAATCTTTTTACACTGCATTATTACATTTTATAGGGGATGCTCTATGTAATCGTGGAACTAATGTTATATATAATAAAGATTAGCATACTTACCTGTGCATTAGCCATTAAGAAAAGTATACTGTATTATCTTTTCACAACCTTACTAATAAAAAGTTTTCACATGATGTCAGAACTTTTGTGAAACGGAAAACACTGCAACGCTTCTTTGCCCTCCACCTATCCTTTGAGTCTAAAGCTGAACTGGCAGTGGTTTAAATGTTTATAAAACAGTGTTTTCATGAACCATTACTACATTTTTTAAAAAAAAGAGTTGCTTTGAGATGGAACTGATCCCACTTATACCAGAAGTTAGCTTAAGTATTTCTTCTTTTTCACATTTCTGTCAATATCTTTTCACAAGGTGTTAGGTTGGTTTGGAGAGGTTGGGTATTTTGCCTTAAGTACAATCATCTTTTGAAAACTGCATTTTGAATATTTTGTATATTTTAATATTAAGATTTGTTGATGATCTGAAACATTTATGTATGATAAAAAGCAAAAACAGAGGTAATTTGTAAAAGGAAATAAGCATTGTAATATCTGACTGCTGATAACAAATGCGCAGAATTCTATTTAAAAAATCCATAGCAATCTCTTTAAAATTAACTCAACTCAGTTGAAGACCACTTAGCCTGTGGTGACAACTTTAAACAAAGAAAAGTATTTTTTATTTTGTAGCTCTCACAGGTAGCAGTGAGATTACTTCTGCTGCAGGCAGAAGCTTGCACTTGTAAATGAGGACTATCACAATATCCTCCAAGGAGAGGTTTCAGTGACTCTGTCTGGATGCATTTCTCCTATGTGTATTTGTTGTCGTCATGTGAACTGAAGTGGTGATGTGTGTGTGACCGTGACAGCTGATTTAGGTAGAAAAACCATCACGTTGTTACAGTATTATGAGAAGATGAAAATGACTGTTACTAATGCCCTCCTCCTTCCTCAGCCCTCCTTGTGTCTGTGTGTCAAGTGTTGGTTGTTGTAAACAAATGTCTCTCCATCTCACCCAACTCTTCTCAAACCAAGATGATCCACTCTTCATTTTTTACACATATGATTCCCACAAGCAGCTCCCATCATTGAACAAGAACCAACAGGTCATAAAAGACGTTGTTGTTTTTGTTTACAAGTGTTGATATAAAGGCCTTTTTTATTGTTAGGAAAGACAGCGCAAACAGACAGAGGAGCATAAATCCTCTCACTTCACCATCAGGGGGTGGAGTACTAATCCTCCATTTTCAGGTCCTTATCTACTGAATACTTGAAGTAGGGAGTTTTCCTACCATAATATAGCATACATTATTTAAATGGAAGACAACATGGAACATTTTAATTGTGCCCATGCATGCTGATTTTTACATTATGTGCCAATTGAAAGTGATGGTGTATGGATAATCTACTGTACTCTATGCAGTGATTTCTCTATTGTTGTGTCAAAAAATATCTAAAGAAATAATCATTAAAAGCTGAGGAGACGCTGAACTTGGAGGTTGGGGGATTTTTTCCTGTGCTCAGACTAAAGACAAATAGGCAGTTCTTTATTTGTGCCTAGAAGCAGCTGTGTAGATTCACCAGTCATTTTTTAAAGGCCTTTAAAAGAACTACAAAAAGCCAACCGTATTTTTTTCTCTTTCTTTGCTGTAATAGTATTTTCTTTGTTGTGTTCTTTTATTGCTGAAACTTTTTGATTGAACAAATCACTGTGACCAATGGCAGAAATATTTTTATTTAACAAAGCAAATGTTGAACTTTTACTTTTTTTATTCATTAAGTTTTGTATTTAAGTTGAGCTTTATTTTTTCTATGATTTACGCTTATTTAAGAATACCAGTTTGAGACAGTACTATTTGTATTGGTAAATGTTTTGACCTGTACAGAAACAGACCTAGGAACAAAATTCAATGTGTGTCCAGCATGCTGAATGATCATTTGTGTGAACGTGAGCTGATGCAGCATCAGTCCTCATCCATTACTTGCATCTGCATTGTGCATTGTGACGGTGTGATGTTGTGTTGGAGAGTGATGTGTGTCTCACTTACTGTGTCCCCTTAGTAGACAGCCTGTGCAGTTTTGTGAGAGCGCAGCATGTTTTTTTATTTGTTTTTTTTGTTTTGTTTTTTAGGTGTGGGGGTGTTGCTGGTGTAAATGTATTCAGAAAAAGAGAGCAATGTGTGTGTGCCTGTATGAGTGCAGATAACAGAATGTGTGTAAGTGTTATCAATGCAAAAGAGACTAATTTATTTAAAAAAAAGAACTTTATCAGCCAATCGTCACAGAAAAGAAGTGGGCAAGTTTCGAATGACGCATGGATACTATGTAATGTTTTGTTTGTTTGCTTTTTTTAACAATAGGAGGCTGTCCTTAGTGCCCCAGTTTGCTATTGTCTGTGCTGTATCAGAATAATACTATTGAGTGTTGGCCAGCTTGTTTATATCCATCAAATAAAGCTGACTTTCTTTCTGTCTTTGTTGGCGATTTAATACTAAAAATCAGTTTGCCTGATTGTATAAGTAGCCATTGAATATCAGTTTATTTCTCTTGGAAATTAAGTACTTTGACATACTATGGAGACAAAAAAAAGAAATAGAAATTCTATAAATCTCATATATTTCAATTTAACTGTATATTTTCTGACAATTTTATTGTTTGTTGTTCTGATCAATATTTAGGCCATTCAACTCTTATGAAATATAAAACTTTATGACTCTAAATGAATTAGTTTAGAGACGCAGCTCTACATTTCTTTCAGTAAACCGTACCTAGAAAATTACTATAAATTGTTGGCATAACATGCATCCTAAGTGCAAATATCTAGCCGAATAATAATGTTTTACACTTTACTTTTCAAGCTGAAAAGACTGTACAGGAACATATATATATATATATATATATATATATATATATATATATATATATATATATATATATATATATATATATATATATATATATATATATATATATATAAAAGTGTAGAGGGTGCTGTTGATCACTAATGACATTTGACATGCAAGAACCATAATATAACAAATACGCCATATCAGGGAGTGTATTGAGAAATGTATAAAAACTCTTACTGATATGGAAGATGTAATGTATATTTTGGGAATGTCTTTCTAAAAAAATGTACACTGAGAACAAAGCTGAAAGCCTGTCGTCAGTATGGTTTAAACACAAAAAATGTTTAATGTAAATAATCATGTACAATAATGTATAGGTACATCTCAAATAAATAAGAATATTATTGAAAAGTTTATTTATTTCATTAATTAATTTCTGTAAGAGAAACACATAGATTAATTACGCCGAGATTGATGTTTCCAAGCATTTATTTCAATTAGTTATGAAGATTTTCTCCTTACAAGCAATGAAAACACAAAATTTAAGATTAGAACATTACATCAGAAAAAAAACATTAATACAGAATGGTTGTTTTCAAAAGGTTTTTTTAACCTGACAAATGAGTCTCATCGGAACATATATTCAAAAAACATATATTCATATATTCAAAGTGTCTTTCAGCATATATAACATAGCTGTTTTCAGTCACCAGGAATTATTTTTATACTTGATGCTGAATGTGTCCTTTTTTTAATGATTTGGAGCATTAACGCCGTTTCAGTAAGTTGTCTAACACAACATCACCTCTGTCAGAGAGCCAGTAACTGGCCATAGCTGCTGCTGCTCCAATGAATATAGATGTGTAGACCAAATCGCCTTTGGCTGCAAGCGTGGCCAAAGCACAAAGCACCACCCCCAAAAACATCTGCTGCAGCACCTCCGCTTCATCATCTTGGAGATCCTCAAAGAGACCTTTCTCCTGAACATCTGCAGGAGAGGAAGAGAGTTGTAAGCTTCATTTTCTGTTAGGAATTCAAGCTTTTGAGCATAAACATTCAACATTAGACTCCACTCACTGGGCAGCTCCTTCCTCAAACAAATACCATCCTTCCTGATGAAGCCTTCAGCACAGTTACAGCAGAAAGAGCCTTCTGTGTTGACACAGATCTCATCCAGACCATGACAGGCAAGTACTCTGTCACCACATTCATCTATATCTGAGCAAACAAAATAAATTATTCTTATTTATTTGCAAGGTTTTGTGTTTATCTTGTGACAACTCAAAGTGAGGATGTTGGTATAGGAGGTAAATAAATCTCAAAAGTTCAGTAAAATTCATGATACACTGTCTATATACATGATGTTTGGAACATAGAAGGAAAATTCGTTTTTATCACAAACAGTAGAGTTTGCGAAATACTATAAATAAAACCGGCAAATGTGTCGAAAAGCACATCATACGCTCTTTAAGCATGGTAGTCATGTGATGCTGTGGGACTTTTCCTTAACATAGGATTTTTTTAAAAATCTACTTCAATTAAAGGTTGAATTCTAGAGCTTTTTTTTTTTTCTTCTTTTTTTATATATTTCTACCAGAATTGTTTTTTCTCTTTGCACTTACCTAAACACTTGGAGCCCATCAGCCTGTACCCAGGAGCACATCTTCTGCAGCGAGCTGGTCCACTACCCATACAGCCAACACAGGCCACATCACAGCCTGAAAAAAATCAGAGACCAACATTTGTTGTCAAGAAATTGTAAAAAAACAAACAAACAAACAAAAAAAAAAAACAGGTAGACATTGTTCTTTTTCAAAACTATCTACAAACATTTAGTAGGAAGACTATATTTTAACATTTGTAAGCTGTTTCTGTAGGAGGTGACCAGTAGAGAGAGTCTGAAGACATCAGAATGAATAGCTTTGTTTTTTCACCTCAGTTTAATTATGGACATACTTCAAAAACTAATAATTAATCATGAAATAACTGAGAGGAAAAGTATTTATTTATATTTTTTTTTAATTACAATTACATTAAAATGAAATACTTTTTGGTAGACCCTTAAGAAAACTGCAGCCATAATTTTTTTTACAGTTCTTTATGGATGATTTATCACAGTTTAATTACATTTCATCAGACTCAATAAAAATATTTTGAGATTTTACAACATATAAGGAACTGACCTCTGCACTCAAAGGAGCCTTCTATATTGAAGCAGTAACTGTTTGGAGAGCAGATACCCAACTCAGTGCCACACTCATCAATGTCTAAAAACGACAAAAACACAAAGACGGTTAATTGCCTGAGGTGGTGGATACTGTAGAAGTGATGATGCCCATATTCTTACAAAAAGCTTGGTATGTATTACCTACACATGTGTAGTTATAGAGAGTCCATCCAGTCTTGCACTCTTTGCAAAAGCCATTTTCTTGTCCCGAACACTTATTACAAGCATGAGGGCAGCTGTTCACATGAGCAGCCAGTACACTGCACAACCACACAGCTGGCAGTAGGTTTCTCTGTAGCCACTTCTCTTCCATCTGAGCAGGAGACACAACTGTCAGTGCCCTCTGTAACATCCGTTAATGGGAGAAGGGGCATGATACATCCTGGACTTATCACGTCTCCATCATGTAGACAGCAGAACAGACACAATGTCAAAAGTAAACAAACCCCTGTCAAAATGGTAGGTTTGGGGGATTTAAAAAAGGAGACCATGATATTTTAAAACGTTCTCCGCATATAATGCAACACATACCCAGAAAATTTCAACTGAATAAAGAATTTTGTTTGGGGTGATATAAAAATATGGCCTGGTTCAATAAGTGTGCATGTCCTTAAACTACTTAGTTGAAGCATTCAACTCAATTGACTCAATTTCAGTCTTCATTCTTCTTGAGTTCACACTTGCCATCAATTATATTGAATCTGATTAACCTGAAACAAAGTTCGGCTGCCCTTGTTATATTTTGCTAAATTTGCATTCTAAAGCCATTACCTGTAGGGAGGTTACAACGGATTACAAGAATCTCACTGTACTATGTCTTTATGAATGTCTACAAATAATTGCACAATGAAAATAGCCCTCAATAATTAAAGAGAAATTGGGACAATAGTCATACTACAAAAACTGTCCATTTCTCCAAAATTATTGAAAAGATGAGAAAACATCTGGTCAGGACATTGCTAAAGAGACCGGCGGTAATACTGAAGGAGCAGCTTGAATTTTCAACAAGGATTGGTTGTGCTGCATGTGAAAACAATCTGTCATATTCTCCATATTCCTAGGCTAAGAAGTAGGGTTGTGAGACAGAAGACTTTTCTTCCAAACAAAATCTCCCTGTCCAGGTTAAAAGCTCCCAAATCCTTGGAGAAGAATATGTTAAAGTCTGATAAACTAAGCCTATAATTATAGTCTTATTAACTAAACTTGAGGTTTTGAGCTACAACTCTAAAAGGTATGTTGAGCATGAAAATAACAATGAGCATCACTAACTCAAACCCCAGAGCACGTGTCAAACTCAAGGCCCGCGGGCCAAATCCGGCTCACCAGAGGTTTTTATGTGACTCTAGAAATAGAAACTTTAATACAACGATTGTGTGCTTAAATATTATTTTATCAATCAAATCACAGCAGTTTTATCTGTATTCTGCTAAATTAGCTCAAGGTGAAAATATGTTTAATATTATTTAATTTCAAGAAGTACTCAGAGAGATGGCTATTTATTAATTTTTTAACAGTTTGTTAAAGGGGCAGTACTATGTGTTTTCCAGGCACATAGAATCATTTTATAGCACAATCAAGTAACTATGTTACCTTCAGTTGTTACAAAAATGGCGTATATATCAAATATGACTTTTAAAAAAAATTTGATTTCATAATTTAACACCTTGAAATCAGGCCTCTGTCTCTTTAAGAAAGTCCTGCTCTTTCTGAAACTCCGTCTTCAGGAAGTCATCACAACAGCTAGCCATTTAACAATGCTTTTACAAGTGTTTCACTGAGAAGTAGTTCGTATAATAAGCTCAGTCGATGCGCAGTTCCACCAGATGTTTGCTAATTGCTGCTGGCTAGTCTGAAGGAGCTGAGTGGGGAAGTTGCAGGGGAGGGCTGTTCTATAAGGCAGAAACTTGAAATATGAGGTCATGAAAATATGCTATCATTTGCAAATGACACAGAGGATCATGTGATTATTTTTGTATTATACTTCATGTTCAAGTTTATTACATCACCATATTTCAGAGGAACCTTATATTAAGATTTTCCTGCATTTTTCACATCTGAAATTACTTTTCCATTTCAAAGTTGCATATGCAAAAAATAAAGTACACTTTTTTAAAAATACAGATGTACATTTTCAGGCAATTTCAACATGAAAACCCCAGACTTAACACCCAGCCACTAAGTACATATACCTTTGTACTAAGTATATATCCTTTGTACCCAAAGGATTTTGGGTACAAAGTAGTGCCTTAGCTCACAATGGGCTTCTTTACTGAGACTACTTGGGGTGATTAAATATAACTCATATCAGCAAGAGCAGAAGGATAATCTATGAAGGTCTTAGCTGGGTGCTAGGAAAATCAGCTGAAACTGAGCAAGACATGTAAACACATATATGTGTCTATATGTGGAGTCCTCCTTTTACCCAGAAATGTCCTTAAGGAAAAAACCCCAGTCCTGTTACTACCACTAATTTCGCCCATTTTCAGCCCTTTCTCCCATGGATATGGGCTTCATATGAACAGTCATATTAAATAAATCAGAATTAGCATTTGACAAAGCGTGTTTGTTAGATTAAAAGTACTTCGTTTCATTTAGTAATTTGAGTTACTAAAATAAATAAACTTTGCAATATTATTCTAATTTACAACATAGAAGGAACTGTAAGTTTTGTCTGGGCAGAAGTTGTACTTTCTTTTTACCATGACTGTAGGTTATAAAATACATCAATTCAATAAGTACCAACACGGATTAAAAGATTAAAATACTTCTAGCCATTTCAGGCTTCCCCGACTTTCGGAGAGTTTTTTTTTTTTTTTTTACCAAGATCTTCAGTAGAACAATAGTAATAGTAACACAGTACTTGTAAACAATAAAATTGCGCATTCTATGGACCAATACAGCACAGTTGGCTCTTCAGAAACTGCATGAAAAAAAAATATTTTTAAAAGAAACGCCCATGCTGTTAATAAACAAGTGCCCAAGAGGGTGTCTCAGTTAAAATCTCAAAGTAAAAAACAGAAATTAACTTACTGTAAAACTGATAGTGAAGCAGAATACACTGTCAATAAAAAGTGGATTTAAGAACAAACTTCAGAGCACAACAGAGCGTCTGTTTACCTCCTTGATACACAAGTCAAGTACACAATCCAACCGAGACGTTTTTGACACGCTACACTGTTTGTTTGACAGCAAATGACAGCCAAACCACCAGAGGGAGCGGGGCCCGTGGTAAGCACCCACTTCTGTTAACACCGCCCCCCTGGATTGTCGTAAAATATGTCCACAAGCGCACCCCTGCGCTGGTAAACTGACACTTCCCTAAACCAATAAGATCCACTTTCTTCCACTAGTATAAGTGCATTCAGGTCCTAAGTTTATTTATAAATAAGCGTGACTGGCTCATATATTGCATTGTGACCAAGGATGTGCATTTTAAAATTTGGACTTTAAAAGATGTGCAGCTTACTTTTAAACTAATCATAAATAGATGTTATTTATCTGCAAAATGTGTGATCAGATTATCTTATAGCTGTGAAGCCTACAGACACATAAATGAGTAAATTAAAACTTACAATTTATTTACAATGAAAATATAAATTATCAACTGTCTGCATATTCTTATACATATTACTATTCAAACGTATTCATTATGGCTGCACTTCACCTGCTTCAGGAACAGATTTCAGATTTTCAGAAAAGGACTGAGAGCAAGACCAAAACACAGCTTTTTATGAAATTTGCTGACTCTAATGTGTTATTAAAGCACAGTTCAGGCTTTTGAAATGAGGCTCTGTTAAAAGGTTGTAAGCAGTTATTTTCTTGTAGTAGATCATGGTGGTCCGTTTAGTATAAATTTAAAATAGTTGGTCCTGGAGGATGAAGCTAGCCCCTCAAAGAAGGGCCAATACCAAAGCAGACCATCTTGAACCAAATTTAATCTCAAAATGTCATAACATTTTTAGAGAACCCTATTTTATTAGGCTTAGACCATCATTTTGTTTGCGGTAGTTGGTTATTTAAACAAAATCTGGGCATTATTTTTCACAAAAAGCAAAGGCAGGAGGCAGTTTGCCACCAATGAGCATTTCCATTTTCCAGAGTTAAAAACAAAAGTATTACAGCTGTTTAAGTGAGTGCTGCTTTTACGCAGTTTACTTTCTATACAATTAAGTCGCTACTCTTACTGAAAAAACTTTTTTAGCTTTGTTTTCTGTACTCATTTCACATAGGAAGATCATTTGAGGCACACTGCCTCCAGCCTTCACTTCCTCATTAAATATCATTAGCTTTTCTGTAAATAACAGGCCAATGCAAACATGAGGCTGATTTAAGATTCATAAAATAAAACTCAGCTCAAACTGATCTGATGGTTTAAAG
Source organism: Anableps anableps (assembly GCA_014839685.1). NCBI lineage: Eukaryota > Metazoa > Chordata > Actinopteri > Cyprinodontiformes > Anablepidae > Anableps > Anableps anableps. Next base: position 19,151,177 of record CM026069.1, read on the forward strand.
ATTTTAGTTCTTTTAAGATGGCCAAGGTCTGCTTTGGATTTGATCCCTGTCAGTCAAGCCATTAGCATTGGCTTTTGGGACAAACTAACCTGGCTTTATGGTAAATGAAGAAGCTAAGATAGTTGTCTGATGCAGATAAGATATCTGCTTAAAACCTTTTACTAGAATCTCACTTTTAAATTCAGAGCTATTTCTTTAATAACCAATAACTCTTCTTCTTGATCATGTTCAGTCCAGATAAGCATGTCCTTCATGTCCACCCTCCAGTAATATTTTTTTAATATGACAATTTTTGTAGATTCATCCAGAGTTTTTTCTAAGTTTTTTAACATAATGGTTTTTCATAACCTCCATCTGCTTCAGACATTCCTCCTCCAAACTGTTCGTGTCTTACTCCATGTCCTCATCTCTGCCTCTACTACAGTCAGTTCAGCTGTGAGCGACTGACTCTGAGAGGGAAGCAGAAACAGAGGAAGCCCTTGAAGCAACTCTGGAAATCTCCTGTCACTGCTGTGACCCTGTGTTTGGTGGGAGTCAATTTTCACCAGAACAAATCGCTCGGCCACCCGGCCCAGCTTCTTATGGGCCTGAATGATGAACAATGAGGCTGTAAATAGATCAGAATAAGGCGAATTTATCTGTTGCAGATCCCTTCCTTCTCCATCGTTGTTCAAGAGGGTCCACTCTTCTGTTTTTTCTAAGGCTTTCTGGGTTAGAACCAGCAAAACTCGACCACCCATATTGTCCAGCTTCTGGAGTTGGGAGTAGAGCCATGGCAGAGGTCCCATTGTGCATTGATCCTTCCTGCACCACTGGTCCACAGACACACTGAAGCCCTGGCTACAGAGCTGGGAACCCAGCAGACAAACCGACTCTGAAACAGCATCATCCATATCTGGGGGGCTCAGCAGCACCACATGACCCTTTTTGCCGACTTGAGAATGAAAAAGAAAACTCAATTCAGAGATGTCCTGCATCGTTATAAATGAAAGTTTTTTTATATGGAAAAAAAAAACTTACTCCTTACGAATCCACCATGACGCCAGCTCCACACCCATTCTACAAAAGTCAGAGTAACTGAGATAAATATACCAAAAATTTATCAGATCTGCAAAGAGGTTTGAAAATCTAATAAACATGATGTGGTTTATGGGGAGAATGAAAGGAGTTATTGTCTTATGTGCTGGGGGGAAATTCCAACAAGCACACAGTCAATGCTTTATCATGAACTGGTTATAAATTACACTGTGGGTAAATTGACTCTGCACTGTCTTTCTCGTGTGTATTTCTGCAGATTGTTTTTAAGCATATGCATTTAAAAAATATGAATATCTTCAAGAAGTGAATATATGTTTAATTCAAGTTTATAAAGAAAAATAAAATTAAATAAAACAAACTTACTCTTGACATATTCACGAAGGAAATGAATCATTAATGCTGTCAGACAACCAACCAGCATAATACAGACAACCAGGAGAGTCCAGCGCCATCTGCTAGCTGCAATAAAAACAGGTAAAAAAAAAAAACCCTTTAATAAATACTTGTCAAAAAACAAACAAACAAACAACAACAAAAAAACACCCTGCTATCAGAATTAACAGCTATAACAGTAAACCTTTCAGACTTACTGTCAGCAGTGCAGAATGGACCTAATTCCTGATGTGTTCCATTTATTTTCACCTGAACAAATAATTAGAAATAGTTGAGTTATTAAGTGTCACTAACTGAGCAAGTTTGCTGTATGCAGATACTTGACTGAAGGGCTTTTGAAAATATTTTACCATCACACAATGGGAAATACTTTCATCGACGTTTTCAAATGCACCTTGTTTTACCTAAAAGGGAGACCGCGGTAAATTATTAGTGATACTTTGCATTTTGACAGTGTTCCAGAGCTTTACTTACAATAAAATATTACCAGTTGTTTCAAATTTGAATTTTCAGGAGGTATACCACAAATGGTGCTCATGATCTTTAGAATTTTGTAAAACTATAAGCACTAAAAGTATTTGATGAATTTAATTAACTCAACTCAACAAGAATGAACAACATTCAGAAAAATAACTTAATTAGGCAATGGATTTAATTTGGGGCAATGGATATTGTTTTTTAAAGAAAGACAAATAAATTCAGATAATTACAACACTGTACATGTATTTATGCTGTTCTTACCCAAAGTCCCATGCTGTTTTGTTTCCAGTTGCTCACACCAGCAAGCTTTTTGCAGATGCTCGGTTTGCGACAGAGTGACACTTCATCATCCAGCCTGCAGGGGGCAGTAAGGTTCCATAAAAGAACTGTGCTCTTGTCATTTATTTTGGTCAGGCGCACATTCATTGAGACGTTCTTCCACATGTAGTGTTGTAAATGAAGTGGTAGTCCTTAAAACAACAACAAAAAAGACATTGTAGTAATTACAGATGATTTATCAACCTCAGTCTAATGTTGTTAAGGGGATGAGAAACATTTAAATGAGAAAATGTTACCTGTTTTGTCAAATGGGCAGAGTTGGGAACGCAGAGAGCCTTCATCGTCTTTATCCCATGCCTAAAGATAACAAATAAACCAAAACAAGTCATCACATTGGTCAGAACAATAATAACTGTTGACATTCCATGTTTTAGGAAAAAAAAAAGTGAGAGCACCTGTATACACATGCAAGGTGCCACGGAATGCATTGGGATGGTGGTCTGGGCCAGACTCTATTGGGAAAAAAACACATAGTAGCATTAACCTACTGTTGTTAGTATTTCTGCAAAACAGAAAAGATTAATGATTAATAATACCTTCATATCTTTTGACATGTTTGTAGATCAATATTATTCTTGATCTGCTTGATAATTTTAATTAGTCTTTTAAAGGGGGGGTATTATGTATTTTCTGGGCACATTTTATGGCACAATCAAGTAACTATGTTACCTTTTGTTGTTATGAAAAGGCTGCATATATCACAAACAACTTAAAAGAAATTTGACTAATAGCTAATAGCGAGTTTATGACTCATATAACACATCATAGCCATATTTGACACCTTGAAATTCTCTTTAAGAAGCTCCTTTTCTTTGACACTGCCCCTTCAGCATGTCATCATAACACTGCTTCTCCATGATGTCATTTACAATCTTACTTTGAAGCGTTGGACAGAGAAATAGTTCCTATGATAAGCTCAGCAGACGTGCAATTCCACCAGGTGTTTGCTAATTGCTGCTGCCACTAGACTGGTGGTGCTGCGTGGGGGAGGTGCGGGGGAGGGGTGTTCTGTGGATCAGGAGCTTGGCTGGGGACTGCATCTCCAAGGCGGAGCTTTGAGTGAATAGGTGGCGAACTGTATGAGCAGGTTAGGGCACCCTTGAATGGCTGCCACGGTTGACTCAAGGATTTCTCAAACATACATGAAAAAAATCAAAGCAACTCTATGTTGCTATGTGTTTGATGCATTTGATAATATGTGAAAAGCTCAAAAATTTTGATTTTACTTTATACCCCCGCTCTCCACTTTTTTATTTATAAGTTTTTGTGACTTTCTAGGTGCTGAACAATTACCTTGAGAAACACAAAGCAATGAAAAAATGAGATTCTGCCTCAGTAAAACTTTCACAGACCCTAGTAAGAGCATTACTGCAGTACAACTTTTAGCAAATAATGCTTCTTTGTCAGTTTGGTCAGTTTTTGGTCAGTTTGTCAGAAACTGACCTTGTTTTATCATGTGATAATGGATAATTATGTAGTAATTAAAAGAGCAAATTGTGATAACTTTTTTAAAAAACAAAAACTGAACAAAACACACCTAAAATGTTTTTTTAGTTTTGTTATTCTGCTTTCTGTTCAACAAGCCTGAAATAATTCATTAAGTATTTTCCTGTTCTTATTTTTTGAGAGTATATTATTGCTAAAATTTCCTATTTATTACTTTTACAGTTTTACTTGAGACTTTTTACACATATACACCCAATATCAATCCCATTCTGTAACTGAACTAATTCACAGGGGTAACACTAACCAGGCAACGTCCATTCTCCTCATATTTGACGCACAGTGAAGGATGGGCCTTATTGTTTCCCACAATCTGCAGCTCAATTTGATTTTCCTTGTAAACTGGATTGATATGGAATTTTGGCACTGAAACATAGAAAATAAAACATTGTCACATTTTCAAAAGATGTACATTGTACAAAAAAATAAAAACTTAGTTTCACAAATGTTTGCTTTTTCTTTTTGTTTACCTGGACACATGGGTATATGTTTCTGGAGGAGCTCCTGGGAACACACTGTGAACAACGAAGAATATGTATGATAAAGCTACACATGTTGTGACCTGTTGCTCAAAGGAAATCATTTGGTTTCTTATTATGCAACTGAAACTTGTTGGTGAAACAATGCCCTTCCAAAAGTATTGCTGTATACTAACTGTGTATTTCCATTTACATTTTGATGTAAACGGAAACAAACAGGTATTGTGTGATTAACACTTTACCTTTCTCTTCTGAAGGTGCAACAAGTGATTTGTTGGGATAAACAGTTATTTGGCTGCCAAAATAAAACCCATCTGTGATCACCAAGGATATCTGTTAAGATCACACATATAAAACTAATTAGGGAATGAGGTGCTTGAATATATACTTATCAGAAGTAAAAACTACGTGGAAATTTACAGCACCTTGTTCTTGTTCTGGTGAGCAAGAGTTGTGTAATTGACTGTAAACTCCACCTTCTTGCATATCAGCAGGGTGCTGGCTGCTGGTTTGTAACATGCTGTCACAGAAGCTGTTACAACAGAAAAATGAAAGGACTTAGTCAACAATGAAACAACTGATATGTTGGAAAACAGCTGCTGCTTTTTGTTTTTTTATGTATGTGGAATTGAGTTATTAAAAGCAAAATTGTTATCTTTAACCTTGTTGTTGACAATTAGCTGAAAATTGCCTTCACTGGAAATGATGTGTAATATTTAAAATTAGCAGGTTGTTATGGAGATTTGAGGACTGCTTGTCCTGCTGTTGCAGATCTCTCACGATGAACATTTGTTTTACCTCCCTCAGCATCCTGCTGACTGTAAATGGGGGCAAGATAAACTTGGGTCCTCATCCAATGGTTGATTGCTACCGTTTTTTTAAATTATTATTCTGCCTATAGATGTGGATACATTTAGTTTGGTAGTTTTCCTCTTGTTCTCATTTACTAATTTATGAAGAGTAACACACATTTGGCCCACTTAAATTATACTTTTACCTGTCTTTTCTATTTTGAAGACTGGCTAAAAGAAATGGTTCTCTGTTTCACACATTTATATTGAAGAGAAAGTGGAAGATGAGGATTTCTAAATAATTTTTCCAAGACCTGCTACTCCAGTGATTCTCCATCCTAGTCCTCAGGGCCCACTGTCTCTAATGCTTCAGATGTGTCTCTGTTCCAGCACAACTGATTTAAATGTTTGTATTATGTCCTCAGCATGCCATCAAGGCTTGTTCATCAACCATTTGTTAAGGTCATCTCATTCTCAAACCACCACACTCCCAGACCAAGATCATCCAGATTTTAAAGGGATTTTATTTTGTTAATTTGCCTGCTTTAGGTTCTATTTTTAATATTGTCATACTGTTTGTGTTTTGATTATCTTAGCTATATTTCTGCCTGTATTTTAGGCTAATCTGATTGAAATCTTTTTTTAGAAAAGGACTCTTTTATGTGCTTAAAACTTTCAACCAAACTTAAAAGCGTTTGGCAAATTGTGATCTGAGTTAATCCTTCCTTGTAAAGTTGTGTTAATGTGCAATAAAAAGCAATATATAGTATGGTATTATTAATGTTTATCAAGGACAAATGGAACATGTTTGCGGATCAGAATAAAGAGTAGGAACTGGATTATATGAAACCTTACATTTTTGTCTCCTTGTATCCTCGTTGTAATCTTCCACATCAGTGCCAGAGTGGCTGTCATTTTCCATCTCTTCATCCGTAGGGATGCTGACCTCTGTCTCTATCACAAGACAAAGCGCACAATCGCTTTTGGTCTTACAGCAGAGCTTGAAAGATGCTTCAAAGCGAAGATCCATGTCCTCTGGATAACATAATCGATTAAAAAGGCTGTTTTCGATGGTGCAGTCAGAGAATGCCTTAGAAACAGACAATTGAGAGGAAGAGATGTATATTTTGTTGATACTGCTAAACAGACAGTAAATATTTTTTTTGTTCTGTGTATATAACTCTCCTGTACTGCAGCAAGCTGGCAGATGGTCATATCTCACTATCATTTTTTGATTACATTTTGAGAATTAAACAGCTAATCTGTGACGACGGAAATTAAAAGTCAGAGGAGGCTATGCCAACAGTAGAAGGAAATTAAAAAGTGCAAGGCAGCAATGAAAACAGTGCTTCACGCTGTTGAGGGATTGTAGACTTGAGCACATCCAAGCAATAATTCATACAATACCTGTGGGCAAATGACTGCATCGCTGTCATATTCTATGAACTCCAAGCTGCAGGCTGAAGAGCACAGACCGATGAAGATACACCAGAGGGAGAATTTGGGAAGAAACATTATGCACCAGAGCTCCATAGGAGCCCTTCAGCATTTTTCTGCGTTGACTGTTTTCCAGTGGCCTAGTCAGGCAGGTGCATTGTTGCCCTCCTTATAACTTTTTCTTTTCTGGTAATAAATTAACTTGCTGTTATCCAGGCAGAAGTTGCTATGGAAGCAATGAAACGAGACAAACAGACTGAGGCTGTGTCCTGGGTTTCAACTCTGTTTACGATCTGGTAAAAAAGAGATACATATTAGGCTAATTTGTTTCTTTCACTTGAACACACAAAATGATACATTGCTCAGAATACCTATGTGTTCTACAATAACTTTGTCATTTATGAAGTTTACAATTTATCCGCTTTAGTTAGCATATCCACTTAAAACTCATACAGATCATTCCAACAAAAACCAGAATTGGGAAAAACAAGAAAAGAAAGATTTAACAAGTTAATCTTAGTTTAACACTTGAAATAAAATATGGAGAATTGTCTTGTTTAAATATAATCTCTTACTTACTGTGTTGAAAAATCCATGATAAGAGACGCCAAGTTTTTTTGTTTCTACTGCCCGTCAAGCTCATTACACCTTGTATGAGTAACCAGCAGGTTTGTGACTCATATGAAATATGCACCACGGTGCACGTCGCTGTCCTGACTCAGGATATGCCCCACCTCTTTTCTCTCTCACCTCTTTCTCTCCCTCTGCTCTCTTTTCATGAACATGTTTCTGATTGAGCCTTACCCAGTCCTGAAACTTCCTGTTTGTTTGTCTTCATCCTTACAGAATAACCACAACAAGTCACATGGGTTAAAGTCCACAAGTCTCTTTGTTTGAAAGTAATGACAGGTTCCTATCTTTAATTTCTCTCAGTTTTTTCTGCATTCCAGTTTCTGGCTTCTCATGGGTGGTTTGTGAACAGTGTATAGTGTGTTTCCTCCTCTCTCTGTAAACTGTCTCCTGACAAACAGGTTTATCATTATCATTCTTAAGAGGGCACATACTTTTGACTCAAACTTATAAGGCGGTTTGTTGAATAGGGAGTGTGGCAAAGGTTGCTCAGGGGCACACGCCTTCTGGAGGAGCTCAACTGGTTTGACCACTTTGAATCAAATGCAAAACAATATTCTCTTTTTGGGAAATATGGCCACACAAATTCCTAATGTGTAGTTTTTATAGTGTCTAGAAATGTCACTTTTTGAAGGTGGAAATTTTTAATACTGTGCAACCAGGGTGGTGATATTTATAGATTTATAAATGTCTACAGTCATTTCTAACTTATAGATAAGATCTTTACTTTGTTTAAACAACCCTGAGCTAAACATGAAATGTAGCGTAACAAATGTTCCCTAACTCTCCTACTGTTTGTCCAACTTTTTACAGGAGATCTTAATAAACAATTCACAGTTCACACAGCACTTCAGTTTATATATATATATATATATATATATATATATATATATATATATATATATATATATATATATATATATATATATATATATATATATATATATAAAAAAAAAATTCCCTTCTCACCCTCCACGGGTGGTCTTTCTCAACCTCTGAGCTCGGGTCCTCTACCAGAGGCCTGGGAGCTTGAGGGTTCTGCGTAGTATCTTGGCTGTGCCGAGAACTGCGCATTTCTGGACTGAGATGTCTGATGTTGTTCCTGGGATCTGTTTTAGCCACTGCTCCAGTTTGGGGGTGACTGCCCCGAGGGCCCCGATGACCACAGGCACCACTGTGGTCTTCACCTTCCAGGCCTTCTCCAGTTCCTCTCTGAGGCCCTGGTATTTCTCCAGTTTCTCGTGTTCCTTTTTCCTGATGTTGCAATCGCTTGGTATTGCTACATCCACCACAACGGCTTTCCTCTGTTGTTTATCCACCACCACGATGTCCGGTTGGTTCGCCATTACCATTTTGTCTGTCTGGATCTGGAAGTCCCACAGGATCTTAGCTCGGTCATTCTCCACCACCTTTGGGGGTGTGCCCCACTTTGATCTCGGGGCTTCCAGTCCATATCCTGCACAGATGTTTCTGTACACTATGCCCGCCACTTGGTTATGATGTTCCATGTACGCTTTCCCTGCCAGCATCTTGCACCCTGCTGTTATGTGTTGGACTGTCTCAGGGGCCTCCTTGCACAATCTATACCTTGGATCTTGTCTGGTGTGGTAGATCTGAGCCTCTATTGCTCTGGTGTTTAGGGCCTGTTCCTGTGCAGCCAGGATGAGTGCCTCTGTGCTGTCCTTGAGTCCTGCTTTTTCCAGCCATTGGTAGGATTTCCTGATATCAGCCACTTCAGTTATTTGTCAGTGGTACATCCCATGTAGGGGCTTATCCTCCCATGATGGTTCCTCCAGCACCTCATCCTCTGGTCCCCATTGTTTGAGACATTCGCTGAGCACATCGTCGGTTGAGGCTTTGACCTTGATGTATTTATGGATCTTGGATGTTTCATCCTGGACAGTGGCTCTCACACTCGCTAGTCCTCTGCCTCCGTCCTTACGGCTCGTGTATAGTCTCAGGATGCTGGATTTAGGGTGGAACCCTCCATGCATGGTTAGTAGTTTCTGAGTTTTAACATCCATGGTCTTTATCTCTTCCTTTGGCCAGCTTATTATTCCTGCAGGGTATCTGATTACCGGCAAGGCATAGCTGTTTATCGCATGGATCTTGTTCTTGCCATTGAGCTGGCTTCGCAGGACTTGCCTTACTCGTTGGAGGTATTTGGCTGTGGCTCCTTTCCTTGTAACCTCATCGAGGCTGCCATTTGCTTGTGGTATTCCCAGGTACTTGGTATATATATACCAGGTATATATATACCAGGTATATATATATATATATATATATGTGTGTGTGTGTGTGTGTGTGTGTGTGTGTGTATGTGTGAGACTTACTGTGATCTGTCTGATTGTATAGCAAAGGAGAGGAAAGATAACATGAGCACAGTGTAAACCAAATTTTGACGATAGTGCTACCTTTCTCTTGCACATCACAGGCATGATAAAATGCAGGAGAAAACATTTTATGACATTACAATTACTGATGTTGATTGAGATCTTCAACAATCTGCAATTGAGTGGTATGCAGCATGAGAAGCTACCCTGGTTGCTGTTACTCCTTAGCGACATAGCATCCCAGGGACTGCATTGTTGCTAAATATAGCTTATAAATCAGCCGGCACAGCAAAGAACACAAAAAAGTTTGCCAGAGTTTTACACTCTGGATTCAAGGCATCAAAGGAAGGTGAGTTAATTAGATTTTAGTCTGGACCATTCTAATACATGAATATACTTTGATCTACAATATTCCCTTGTGGCTCTGGCTGTATGTTTACGGTTGTTGTCTTTCTGGAAGGTGAACCTCTTCCTCAGGTTCAAGTCTTTTGTGTCTTCTAAAAGGACCAGCTTCGTGGTCCCCTGCTAAAGGAAAGCATTTCCACAGGATGATGTTGCCTCACCATCTTTTATAGTGAGAATAGTGTGTATCGAGGTGGCAGTGGCCCAGAAGGTAGGGGTTTATCCAGGAACCAGTAGGTAGAAACCTACTGGTTCAAACCCCTACTCCATCTGTCTCTTGATGAAGAGCTGTACAAGTGCAGGCTGTTTACCATTTGAGGTTGATGTGTTAGTTTTCAGCGACACATAGCTGGTTGCATGTTGTCAGAAATTTAGATTTTGGTCTCATATAACCAAAGTACCTTCTTCCACATGTTTGCTATATCACCTAACTGGGTTATGTCCACCTGCAAACATGTCTTCTTTTGCCCTTCTTTCAATAGCAGGGTTTTTTTCTTGCAACTCCTCCATAAGGATTGGAATCAATCCTTATGGAGGATTGATGACCTACCATGAATAGTCATGGTAGGTTTGCAGTTGTGCCATACTTATTCCATCCTCAGGTGATGGATTGAATGGAGCAACTTTATATGTTCCAAGCTTGGAATATTGTTTTATAACCTAATCCTGCTTTATACTCCTCCATAATTTTCTCCCTGACCTGTCTGCTGTGCTCTTTGGTCTTCACGGTGCTGTTTGTTTATTAACATTCTCTAGCAAGCCTCTGACACCTTCATAGAACATCTGTATTTATACCAAGATTAAATCACACACGTGGACTCCGTTTGCTAATCAGGTGACCCCTGTAGTGTCTTTTATTTGAGTATCAGACTAATGAGGGCAAAACACATTTGTACAACACACATTTTAGTTTGTTTTGTACAAAAAATTAAAAACCATGTGGAGTTTTCCTTCTACTTTCAGTTATGCGACATCTTGTTCTGGTCATTCACTTAAAATCTCAGCGAATAAAAGTTTATATTGGTAGCGTAAAAAGTTGTAAAAATTGGTTTGGAGGGGTATGAGCACTTTTGCAAGGCACTGTACATTTAGGAATTTATTATTTCCTCAACGCTAACAGGAGAGAACAAACTAAAACACAATTGACAAGCGAGATGAGGCACTGTTCAAACACTGCATTGTTTAAATGTTCATCAGACGTAAAGAGATGTACCTAAAGGCACTGCAATAATTCAGAACAAACATCACATTATGTTCACAGAAACTTGTCTTTGCTTTCACTTTTGGTCTTCAACATGGATTGACAGCCTGCTTGCTGCTGGTAGTTCAAGGTTACATTTCCTGCATTCTTTAAAGATTACAATGCTCAGCACTGATAAAGGCTAACTCTCTCAAGGCTTTCATAAGTAACAGATTGTCATAGTTTGAGCTGTTGTTTTTTCTTTCTATGGCTTTATATTTCTTTATTTCCTTTAGACAAAATTACATTGTGATGTGTCATTTTAACATTTTTTGTTTATTTTGATGTGTGCAAATATGAAAAATGAGGAAATCATCTAAGGATATCCTTCCAAGCAGCAACATTGTTGTCAGTGACAGATGAGACACAAAAGGATGCGGAAAGGATACATTTATTTCCAATCAACAAATTTGAAACACTTTTCAAATGTGAAACATGTACATTACAACAGAAATCTTGCATGAATTATTGTGAAAGACTCAAAGTTAAGTTAAGTTAAGTTTATTTGTATAGCGCATTTCAGCAGCAAGGCAGTTCAAAGTGCTTCACATTGTAAAAACATCAATCAAGTATACAGCAAAATCATCAAAAACAAAATCATTGATCAAAATCATCAAAATTATCTAGCAAATGCACATGAAAATAATGGATGAGTTTCACTAGATGTCGTTGAGACATTAGTCCCTTAATCCTGGAAATTAGTCCTTTAATCCTGGAAAGGTTCTTCAAGTGATAGAAGGCTGACTTTGTAACTGTTTTTATGTGTCTCTGATGGTTCACTCAAAGACAGACAAGAGGCAGGCAAAATTGTGTTGAAGTAGATATTTGATAATGAACCAGAAAAATAGACACACAAGACTACAGAGGACACAGAAAGGAAAAATCTAAACAAAGAAAGTGATGAGACATAAGGTGAGTAACTGATACTGAGCTAAGAGATTTAGGGGGTACATTATATGGCCAAAAGTATTTGCTCATCTTCCTTTACACACATATAGACTTGAGAGAGATCATTTTCTTAATTGAAAGGGTTTAAATGTTCTTGCCTGCCCTTTGAGCTATAGTAGAACCAACTCTCCCAGAAAGGACTTCCACAATGTACAGTGTTAATGGGACTTTCTGACCATTCTTTCTGAAGCCAGTTTGTGAGGTCAGACACTGATGTTGATTGAGAAGGCTCCACTATGATTCATTCAAAAGTTCAACTCTATGCAGGCCTGTTAAGTTCTTCCACCCAAAGTGTTCGCACAAAGTTGGGAGCATGAAACTGTTCAAAATGTCTTGCTATGCTGAAGCATTAAGAGTTCCTTTTGCTGAAACTGAGGGCATGAGCCCAAATCCTTAAAGATGCAAAGGCAATTCTCCTAATCAAATCATTTTTGAAATATTTCCCAAGGAAAATTTCTGTAACAAGTGTATACATAAAGAGAGATTGAATAGTACAACATGCAACAGGGTAGACTTGTACCCTGAGCTGAAGCAGCTAGGAGTCAGGATGCAACTGAGGAGGCCTATGAGGCATGGCAGACTAATGACTAATCAGAACCTGACAAAAAAAAAAAAAAAAAAAAAAAAAAAAAAAAAAAAAAAAAAAAGCAAAACAACAGAATATCAAAAAGCCAAAGTAACAAAAGCAAACCAAAGTCCAATAGATCAGAACAAAATCTTTCCATAATTTTTAGTTTTGTATTGTCATGTTGCTGTTCTTCCTCATTATCTGCTGGCTCTAAATCTGCACACAGTCAAACAAATTTGAACATAATCTGTTGCTGCTTGCACCTCCCGCAAGCAATACCACTGGGTGGATTGACTTGAGATTGTGCAAGCATGTCAATTATTATAAAGTTATAAACACAAGCAAACTCTCTTGTACCGCAAATTTGGCAATAAATGCCCTTACATGCACAAGGCTGATAGTGTTGAAATACCCCTTGAACAATCATTTACACACTTGCATAATCAAAAAATAAAAAGTCTGTACCAGAAATCACAGAAATTACTGGAAAAACATAAATTTTTTTTGGTTTTCAAGTGTAATGGCTCTAGAGTAGAATGACATTTCTATTAAAAATACCCTCACCTCAATTTTCTGATTCCTGGCAAATGTTTGATGAATAAATTTTGAAGATCTTTTTTTTTTTTTTAGGTCACAGCCTATCAGAAATTGTTGTGGATATCTAGAGTAAGATGAGCTAATGGTCACCTATTATAATCAACAGGGTCTAAATGTGCTAGCTCAGACCTCTTTCATCAGTCCTTCTCATTGACATATCACATTCTGCTTATTAGTTTTTATATGGGTTGTTTTTTTATATATTGAAATGAGAAGTCAGATGGGAAGAGCTCTTTCCATCTATTCTGAAGAATGTGAAGAAGTGAAATTTCTTCACATTCATGGTCTTCTTGATAATTCAACGTAATAAAAAATTTATTAGCTGGAGTAACAAGAGGACAAAGGTTTCTGTGAGTTAATCTTCTTTTACAGGAACAATCTATGTGATGATTGATGACAGTAACAGAACTGGCTGTTTCACATTCTCCCAGACTAAATTACAGTTTAGCCCTGTGCAGTCTGATTTTATTTAAAGAGGCCTCATTTCAGTCTAACATGAAATATGACTCTTTCTTTGTTGTGCAAGAGTCAGTGCAAAATTTACAACATGACTTTTCAGATGGGTTGAAATTTTAACATTTTGAAATTTTGAACTAATGGGCTTTTCAAATTAAGATATTTTTGGCTTTAAAAATAAATGTTGCTTCTCTGTCATGTGGTGCTGTGTATTTCTGAGTTAGGGCTACTTTTGTTGTTCATGTGTCATCTGAGTGCCCTGACTGATTGATTAAACACCACTTGATTAAACACTGATTGATTGATACTGTTCAGTATTATTAATTGACAAACAAACCCAAAGTTGTTACCTTCAGGCAGTGATGAGATGTTGTTTGGTGGTGGGTCATAAACTGTCCTTGCTGAACACAGATTCTCTGCGTGACAATTTAAACATGTCAGTTTGTTCAGACATGGACTGCAATCCTTTTTAAACCACTGACTGTTTCTAAATCCAGTTCATCAATGACCAACAGTTCTGGCACCAAGAGATTAAAAAAAGTCACAAATCCACAAATCTGGGCAAGAATATGCAAAACTGAAATGTGGGCACCAAGAGGCAAAATGACAGGCCTTTGTTGTCTGAGGGGGATAAAGGTTTAATTTTGTCATGGCAAGAGACAGTGTTGATCCCTGCTGGGTTGGTGAAGAAGTTTAAGAATTATCATGAAGCAAATATGTTTAAGTAAAGAATATGAGAATAAAGAACCATAGAAGGAGAGACATCAGGTTAAAAATCAGGTCCCAGAAAAACAAAAAGCAACAATAAAGCCTCATTTTAAAGCCTAAACTGCTTTTAATAAATAACTCTTAGCGGTGATCAGTAAACATGAATGGTCCTTGAAGAAGAAAACATGGAGGAAAAACAAGAAAACAACCATCAGTAAAATCAGAAAATATAATTTTACTTTAAAGGTCTGATTCAAGGTCTAACTTTATTTAATAAACTTAAACTTTTTTAAAATTAAGTTGGACCTTAAAACAACCAATGAAGTTTATGCTCAATTCTCTTAGTTATTTCTTTAGGTCGTCATTAGATTTCGTGTTCGATTTAATGTTAGATTTCATTTGATGTTCCTAAATTAATCATTGAAATAGATTATTGTGCTTACTAATAGGTTAATTGTTGATTTTATTTGTGAGTAGTTTCAATATTAAATTTAAATTAAATTATATTTAAGTGTTAATATTGTAACACTGAAAATACATTTATTTTATAACATATAAATCTCATTCTTTCAGTATACAATAAGAGCTCAGTGATTGAGGAAAAGAATTTACCCTTCAGAATGATTATTGATAGCTTCAAATCTGATAAGATAGATAATATGTTTTTAACATGACTGATGAAATGTTTCATGCATAAATAAATCAAGTAGTTATATTAATTCATGGTACTAACTTTTTGAATAATAATTCTCATTGCACTGCATTATATACTTCTAAAGAAGAAGAGCCTTAACACTGACTGTGATATATATTAAATAGAGCCATGATGCCACCTACAGGAGGAGTAAAGACCATACTAAAAAAAATAAATGTTAAAGATGCATATGCTTTGGTTCTAATCACTCAAATAATCACATCAGTCTCATTATTTTTTAAACATTCTTTATTTTCAGATAGATAAAAACACACTTGTGTTCACTGTTCTTCACTTCTTGTCTGGCAAGGTTAAAAAAAGATTGTCTTGTTTTTGCCACTTTCTTATACTTCATACTGTGCTTTTTTTCTAACCTATTTTTCTACATTATTTATTCAAATAAGCTGAACTGAATTGAACTGAATCATTGCAGGTTATACAATGTAATGAAACAGAGGTTTTCCCAGGACAATGGAATTAAACATGAACCAGCACTGTATGGGCACAGGAGAGGTCACACTGTAGTCAATTGCAGATGAACTGAAAAAGAAAATAGCAGTTCCAACAGCTATCTGATTTTTATTCTAATAAATAAAAAAAGAAGAAGAAAAAAGTATACCTGAACACCGGAATATCAAGAATGCCTTGGATCCTCAGTACTGTGTGGGTTGGTTGTTGTACCACCACATAATTTTTTGGTGTTAAAGCTACAAAAACAAGAACAAAAACAACAGAAGATTGTTAAAACTCTGACACTTTAAATTTAGAATCATAAAATATTTCCAAGAAGATCATCTCAAAGAGCCAAAATGGCAGGGTACAGTCATAAAACACCTGCTGAATACATTTTTATTACTAAGCGCTTTACTCACCGATAATCCCATCAACGTTGCTGACAGATGGCCTCTTTCTTAAAACAGGCCAAAGGAATTTGTTGCCTTCTCTCTGATGAACTAAAATGACCAGATGCATGTCTTCAGCTAAAACATCTATTTCTTGACCTCGCCCAGAGACTGTAACACTACAATAGAAAAAAAAAACAAAAAAAAAAACAAAACAAAAACAAAAACAAAAAAAAACAAAACACAATCAGTTCTTACCTTTGGGTGTTGTTCTCTCTTTCATCTTCATTTCATACAGACCCTATGTAAATTGCACCTGCCTTGGGTTTCATGCCCACTTTGACAACCAGTGAAAGAAAATTTTTCATATTGT
This sequence comes from Anableps anableps, assembly GCA_014839685.1. Classification (NCBI taxonomy): domain Eukaryota; kingdom Metazoa; phylum Chordata; class Actinopteri; order Cyprinodontiformes; family Anablepidae; genus Anableps; species Anableps anableps. The sequence continues at coordinate 19,167,428 of CM026069.1, forward strand.
TTTGTATAGAAATGTGGTTTCATTACATAATTTTATATCATGTACCAGAAAGAGCTCAGTCATAGTTTAGTTTGATCAGGGATCTTAATCTCTTATACTTTATCTAATTTTTAAATCAGAATTACCATCAGTAAAAACAGGGAAAAATATAAAATCTTCATAAAATGATAAATAATTGCATTTTATGTTAATGTATAACATTAATATGTTATACATTAACATAATGTTAATTTAATAGCTTTAAATTCCTAGTTGACAACAGCAAAAAATAAAAGCACTAAGATCATCTTATCAAGCTGGAAGCATGATTCTCGTTTTATCTATGACACAACACCACAAAGCAACAGAGAGCTTGGTCAGAGTGGCATGAAATGTAAAATAGTTTTTAATTGAATTTTGATTTTTTGGAATTTTAATATCTTTGTTTATCAATGAATTTTGTGGAAGAGATGTTTCATTTGTCAGGGATATGGGTGTGTTGTTTTTGTGTGCTGTTTTTTCCTCCAAGAAGCTGCAGGTTTCCACCGGAGGGGAGGGCTGAGCAGTGAGCTCTCACACAGCTGCTTCTAATCAGTCCACCAGCAGGAGCTTAAGAGGAGCTGGCTGCCAGTCATTCAATGCCTGAATGTCAACCCAAGTGGTACCTTTAGCCATCTGTGTCTCTTTGTAGAATCTTCTAGAGTTTTTCCTAGCCTCATGTTAACCTTGTTCACTGTCCCTGCTTCCAAAGTTACCTCTTGAGTTACATTCTGGATTGTTCTCTCTGTAACACCTCCTGGATTGCCAATCAAAACCTACTTGTGCAAAAACCTTCCAAACTACCAAGCTCTTAAGTTCCTCGAATCCTCCAACATAACCTCCACCCACCAACGCTCCACCATCTACTTCGTACCACACAGTCCAACACCCCGGACTCTGTTCACTCCTCCCTGGATCCAACCAAATCCTCTTCAACTAATAAGATCCTTCACCAATCTCATCCTGCAATATCCTTTCTTATTACTCGCCCCGATCTCCTCTTACCCTTTCCCTCATTGTGATTCCACCCCATGTGATAAAAGAACCCCTCCTGGACCAAGACATTTCCAACTATTTCCTGCATTGTAATAAACTCGTTAAATGTGTACGTTTGTCTCCAGAGGTTTTTTTGTTTTGTTTTGTTTTGTTTTTTTTACATATGTGGGTCAAAAACTTGCCACAAACCATAATACTGAAAGTGTCTCTTTAACGTTATTTTAATATGCAAAATATATATTTTTTTAACATCTAAGATTTTTCAGTTATTTTGAATATAAGTATGTTATGACCTGTGACTTGATGGACTACAATTGACCGTTGACTAATTGAAAAATTTATTTGTGGCCCTTTAAGATTTATACTTGAGTATCCCTGCTATAGTTCATTGAACTTCTGGACTACCAAGGGGAAAAAAAACTTATGCACAATTTTCAGGTATATGGGTACAATATCGATTACATGTAAAATATGGAAGAAGGTATGGCAAATTTACTCAGAGCTAATAACTTTTAAAGGTTTTAAAGTCTTTCATATCATTGCAGATTATTTCTTTCTGAGTTTAGGTCTAAACTATATCACTGCAAATACAACAGATATAAAAATAGAGAATCTTAATTAAGCAAACCTGCCCACAGAAGTTCAGATGGTTCAGCTAATAACCAAAGTTGCACCAATCTGGGTTAACAACTTAAAAATGGTAGTCTGCTATTTGGTAAAAGCAAAACCATTAGTTTTAGGTTATATCACCTATCTAGCTGAAATACAGTATTCAGTTGTTGAGTTTTTGCCTAAAACAAGCTCAGGGCTAGTTGTAACCAATGCTGTGATCATAACTTGTAGTTCTGAGAACCTTTAATCTCGTAACTGATCACAATAATTACAATCTATGGTCACCTTCCAGTTTGGATGGGATCACGTCCAGTGAGCCGTGTCATACACTGTCCCTGCAGGACACCGATTCCCTCTGGGTCGATCTCAACATATTGGTCACTTCCCACTTGGATGAAAATCTTTCTGAAGCCCCCGTTTGTTACTGGATTAAGCTCACCATTTATGTACAGCCCTGATTTGAAAGAGATTACATGAAAGTTTACACTAAATCATAAATCCAGCCACAAAAATGAAAAATCAAACCTCAGGGACAGTTAAAGATTGAGCAGTTTGAGGACCAATTCTTCAACTGTATACTGCCAAAAATAAATGATACTCACTTTTGCTGGGATGGTGAAGAAGTTTAAGATTGAAAGATCCAACCAAGTCAAAGCAAAGTGGAAGAGACTGATTCTCAGTTTTCAACAGAAATCGGTGGGAAATAGAGGCTGACAGGGAGACAGACAGAGAAAGCAGGAGAGAGAGAGCGAGAGAGAGAGAGAGAGTTAATGTTAAACAAAGCTGTGTGCCTCCTGAACTTTTCCACATTTTATCACATTACAAACATAACTTCAATGTCTTTTGTAATCTCATGTGATATATACTAGCAGTGATGCGCATGACTGTGAAAGAATATTCATACATGATTTTCTATTTATTTATTTTGCAAATCTGAAAAATGAGTTCCTTTATATTTAGCTCTGTCTAAGTCAATACTTCTTCTGCAATTACAGCTTTGGGTATTTGGGTATATGTTTCTGCCAGCTTTGCACATCTACAGACTGAAATGTTTGCCCATTCTGCTTGGAAAATAGCTCAAACTTTGGATATTGTGATATGAACTAACCCCGCTTTAAACATCTCCACAACTGTCTTCCTGACCTGTTTGCTGTGTTCTTTGGTCTTCATGATGCTGTTTGTTCACTAACAAACCTCTGAGGACTTCACAGAACAGCTGTATGTATTCCGAGATTAAATTATACACAGGTTGAATCATTGTATTAATTAGTTGACTTCTAAAGGCAGTTGGTTGCTCTGGATTTTATTTCTAGGTATTTCTGGAAATGCAATTACTCTCTACATATTTCATATTTTGTTTATGAAAAAAAGAAAAACAATTTATTTCTTTTCACTTCACAATTGTGATCTACTTTCTGTTGCTCTATCAATTTCTTATAGAGGTTTATGCCATCTTACACTTAGTGGGAGTTTAACAAACAAAAGGTAATTTTAATGTATTCACACTCAAGTTTGCACATAAACTATTTCTACATGCTTTCTCATTTGGGGCAACTGACTGTAAGTCTATCTTTTAACCATTTCTCTATAGTGTATGACATTTTGTTCGTCATAATGTAAAATACATTGATAAGGTGTTTTCACAGTGATATGAAGTAAAAATGAACAGCACTGAATTTTATCTCCATATAGCTAAAATGTTTTCAAAATGGGTAACGTAAAAATAAGAAGTAGACTACCAGATTTTGCAAGTGTTTTTGTTCAGACTGTAAGTATAAATCATCAAAGTACTATGTTCATTATTTAAACATTTTTATGCAGGGTTGCTCATAAGATAGGCTCCACAGTAACATGTCATACCATTAGAAAGAGGAAAATTGGGAACTCCAAGTGAAGGAAAACCAGCACCTATTAAAAAGAAATGGAAACTATATTAAAATTAAGTAGAACTTTAAATTTATCAACGTTAATAATGAATGTCTTTTTCTCGCATGTGATTTTTCTGCCTGACACCAAATACAAAAATAAAATTAGGGTTAGGGTTCAAAAGACACATTTTTCCACGAGTGTAAGAATTTTAAGACATGTTTTGTGGTGTGGCCCCTTACAGAGCTTTTACATTCAACAAGTCATACCACGGTTATCAGGAAGAATGGGAGGAACTGGGAAACCAGGCAACCGACCACCTCCTATGGGGAACATCAATAATAATGTCAACACAGAGCACATTTGTTTGGAATCCTATTTATCTTACTTTACTTACTTATTTTAAATCTTTGACTGGTCATACTAAGTAACTCATTAAAATATTTACAAATATTAATAGATCAACTGCTATATTTGTTCATTCTACTCTTCAGAAAGTGGAAAAAATAACTATAAAACTTGAGTTGAAACATATTTCCCAACTAGTACAAAAATTTGTGAAAACAAATTGTTCAGACCTGCAAACACTGATTTAACAAACCACAATTATTTTCTATTTACTGATTTTTCTCCCAGTTTTGTGCAATAAACTGCAAAAGTTGGGGCCAAATGTTTTGATATTGTATAAAAAAGACCCCCACCCCATATGACTTCAAACAATTTCAAACAATTTGGGTATCTTTCCACATACTTCTTACTAGAGTTTGGTGTAATTTTGGCAAATTTCTCCTGATAGCACTGCTGTAACTGAGTGAAGAACAGTATAGTCTGCCCTTGCTCACCCACACCTTTTCAACTCAGCACACAAATTTTCTATGGTAATAAGATCAGAGCTTTGTGATGGAATGTCCAAAACTTTGACGTTGTTTTTATTAAACCATTTTGTAACTAATTTGGAGGTATGCTTATGGCCAATATCCATTTAGAAGTTTCAAATGCAGCTGTCTTAAACCTCTTACTACCTAAATGTCTTTACAGTTATGTAAATATAAATTTAATTGTGACTTTGCGGACAAACTGTCAAAGAATAAATGTCATTTTAATCCAGTTTGTTGGAGAGAATTGGACATGAGACAGACCACTAGATGGCAGCATACCACTTCTAAAAAGATTTTCATTGTAGCCTATGCAACAATACTATCGACTAACATTAGTGGTGTGAAATCGTCAGCTTGGTTATGTGCTCATTTGAGAGGAATTCTTGTTGTCCACAAGAGGTTATTTCTTGGTTGATGTTTTGAGATGTTGCTTCAGTTTTTCCTCATAATGTTATTTTCCATCCATTACAGGCAGTCCGTCCAAAAGCAAAACTCCCCACAGCATGATGCTGTCACCCTCCTACTTAGCTTGTATGGTGTTCTCAGACTTGTAAGCTCAGCTTCCTTCTTCCCTCCAAATATAAGAATTGTCAATATGGCCAAATACTGCCACTTTAGTTAAAAAAACAAAACAAACAAAAAAAAAAAAACAGGACATGTGTTAAAAGATTGTAGGTATTTTTCCCTGTGTGCATTTGCAAACTGTAATCTGGTTTGCTATGTTGCTTTTGGAATTATGGCTTCTTCCTTGCTGAATGGCCTTTAAATTAATGTTGGTACAGAAATTACTTCACTGTAGATAATGACAATTTCCTACCAGTTCAACCAGCCTCGTCATAAGGTCTGTTGCTTTTTTTCTGATGTAGACAGGCGCATTTCAAACTAAAACAAGAGCCCTATTGGGACACAAAACCCCTCTCCACTTCCTTGCATATAATTGTTTGGATCGATAAACATGGCACCTTCAAATATCTGGAAATTGTACCCAATGATGAATCAAGTTTGTGGAGCGGCACATTTTTCTTCCTAATATATTAACTGATTTCTTTTGATTTTTCTACAAGGAAGCAGGGTGATTTGCTTTTCACTTTAAAAATATAATAAATAATATTTGGTTTTCCTACCTGAACAAAAAAAGAAAAGCTTTGTCTGATTTAATGTCAGACAGTGAAAAGATTGTATGTCTTTTTACAGGGGAAGTTGCAGAGGTTTCAATTTACACTTCCCAGCCCAATAGGTTCTTACAGCTTTGCTGAGGATTAGAACAGAGTGGGGAAATAAATCAGTCTTCTTTATAGTTTTAAAATTCTAAGTGCTTTTTAGAATGGTTATTAGGATGAATAAAATCATGAAATAATCGATTTTGTGAAAAGACCACTTCTGGACCACTTCTAATCCAGCTCTAAGACACATAAAACATCTCTTTCTGTAGCTTCTACATATCAAATCTTCACACCTTCCTCCAACCTTTTTATCTCCAATTATCCTTCTTTTTAAATAATCCCAACTCCTCCCAGTTTCCTTTTCAATCTTACCTTTACTATTAGGCATGATCTGCTTTAGCGGTCTTTAACTTTATTTTTACCTCAAAACTATTTTGGAAACTCTGGGTGGTGTTTGTCACAGCTGAGCTTCTACAGTATATATGACATGTCATACCATGGCCACCAGGATTCACAGGAGGGACCACGCCACCTATTACGGAACAGGATAAAAATATTATAATTAAGGGTAGTCATAGGTCTGAAATTCTTTGAAAATAATTACATAGATTTTCCTACATGTCATAATGTAAATTCTATCATTTTTGTGCACAGTACAATGAAAGTTCTTACAGTGTTAAATACTGGTAGAGCAGAGGTGGGAAAAATGTACAACGCATTTCACATATCTGTGCATGCAACTAAATACTGTAAAAATGCAAATATTTCTGCTAAAAGGAAACCATCTTTTGCTCATTTTGTGCATGCTCTGTCTGTGATTGTTATACTTTTGTGTTCAGTGAGAAGAAAATCTCAGATGTTAACACTGAGTCTATAAGTCTACAGTCAAACATTTTGTGTGGAATTGTTTAAAACAGAGCTAATATCTGTGACATACATACCATGTCTATCAGGAAAACCATGGACAGGGGGACCAGGAAAACCAGGAAATCCAACACTTCCTACAAAAGAAAGAAATGCTCAAATAAAACAAACAAACAAAAATACGTTAAAAAAAATCATCAGTTGCAAGTTGCATGGAATAAACTACAACAATCTAAATATATGTCTGAGGTATTTTGATTTGGAACAGTCTCAAATCTAACACTACTTTAATATTAAATGAATTTAGTTTTTGCAGTACTTCCATCAGTAACTTATATTTTTCTTTTCCAAGGTACCAGAAGCGTTGGTGATGATTACAACTGCACATCAAAGAGTTTGGAGAAAACATTTTTCTTTTCCTTTTGCTTCTACTAGTTGGTATTTTTTTTAGAATGATTTTATCTTTGTTTTTATCTGGAAACTGTGAAAGGCATTCTATGTAGTGTTGATCACAACAAAATTTCTTTCTGCGATATTCATATCATGCCCACCAGGAAGACCATGGCCAGGAGGACCAGGGGGACCATAACCAGGAGGACCAGGAAGACCATGGCCAGGAGGACCAGGAAGACCATGACTAGGAGGACCAGGGGGACCATAACCAGGAGGACCAGGAAGACCATGGCCAGGAGGACCAGGAAGACCATGAGCAGGAGGACCAGGAAGACCATAACCAGGAGGACCAGGAAGACCATGGCCAGGAGGACCAGGAAGACCATGAGCAGGAGGACCAGGAAGACCATAACCAGGAGGACCAGGAAGACCATGGCCAGGAGGACCAGGAAGACCATGACTAGGAGGACCAGGAAGACCATAACCAGGAGGACCAGGAAGACCATGGCCAGGAGGACCAGGAAGACCATGAGCAGGAGGACCAGCAGGAACATAGTCAGGACGTAGAGAAAAGCCATAGCCAGGAGGACCAGGAAGAATGGGAATTCCAAAACCTATAATACCAATAAATGTAGCAGAATAAAGCACAGTCATTGGATATCTATAAATTTTTGGGGGAAAAAAAATCCAATGTAAATTTTTATGAAGTGTACTGTTTCACATGGACACATTAAAGTGAAATGTACATTACATTGAATACTCCAAAGTATTTCAATGTAGAGCATTTATACAGTCAAATGTGTACATAAAACTGAAACCAGATATTTACATAAATTGTATAAGAAACATCTTTTTTTCTCAACGTCTGATGTTAAACCAGACTTAACTTTTCCTGTTTTAAATCAATTAAGATTAGCAAAATAATTTCTATTTGCTGAATGCCAAAATAATGAGATATTTTTTGGGAAAGTTTGGATAACTTTCTTCAAATTCAGAAGATTGCATTTATTTTCTTCATATTTGATAGAATTATCTTTTAAATTGTATGACTTGAATCAAATGTTTTGGGAATCCTTCCATAAGCTTCTCACAATAGTTTGGTGAAATTTTGGTCCATTCCTCTGGGGTTCAGTTACTGGTGTAGCTAAGTCAGTTTTGTAGGCCGCCTTGCTCGCACATACCTTTTAGCTTTGCTCACAGATTTTCTGTGGTACTGAGATCAAAGCTTTGTGATGATCACTCCAAAATATGGACTTTTATGACCTTTAGCCACATTGTAACTACTTTTGTGCATGCATCATAGTCCATTTGGAAAATTACACTGACTTACAACTCTCCTATAATTCTGCCATTTAGCAAATAGAAACACATTTGTTAATCTTAACTTACCTTAAACAGGATTTTGTTTCAGATAGTAAAAACTTAAGAACTTAAGAATCAGACTGGATAGAAAGCTTCTCAGCATAATTATTGGTTCTAATAGTGATTTTATGTCCAAACAATCAAGGACATTTATTTGCATGTAGCTTAGAGCTTTTATGTGTGACAGGACCATGCCAGAACCAAAAGAAGAAGAACCAACAGCAGGAACACCAGAACCTCATATTAAAGAAAGGAATGACAGTGTTATAAGGAAAATCACAGTGAAACACAACATTTTGTTGCATGTTACAAACTGGGCTCTCAGTATAAGGATATCACCTGATGAAATTATCAGCTTGTCCTTATGATAAACAAAGTACACCCTCTTTCAAATTTAGGGCTTTCTTATGTTGACATAGTAAAAGAACACATCCAGCCTTGATCTTGTCATGGAAATCTATTTTAAATATTTATGCGACCGTGTTTTTCTGCATGCTGTTAATATGTTATTGCATTGAAAAGACAATGCTACCTGGAAACTGCTTACTTCTTTCTAAGTGAGCAAACTGATCAAATCAACAAGGGATCAATTATTTTTCCCAATTATTGTTATATTTTCTTGCCTGTTTTGAGAATCTAGCAACATAATAAGTAAAAGTTTGCTTAGAACAGACTTCCTGAAACTGATGCTGAGCTCAGACAAAAAAATAGCAGTTGTAGGTCAGCAGCACCTGCTTGAGTTTGTCCTGGTTGTACTGGTTGTGTATATCTTTTAAACTTCAACAATATTACTTCTGAAATGATCTTGATCTGGATATGTCTAAAATCTTAGTTTCCTAGCTGGTTTTACCTTTTTCTGACAGTCATTTCAGGGCAGGATAATAAACACCTGGTGATAATTTGAGTAAAATCTCCTATATTGTGTGAGTTAACAGAAAAGATCACTGTTAAATTGACATTCCTCACTAGTTTTAACATTGATTTTTCTGTCAACAGTAAAAACATTTTGTGTGGTTTTGCTCATTGAAATTCTTTTGTATGTGTCATGTTTTGCCATAGAGACCAGGAAGAGCAGCATCACGAGAAACCCCAGCACCTCCTGTTAAAGAAAAGGAAGATTGCATTAGAATAATGCTCTGTTGTGAGTCAAGAGGTCTTAGAAAAATAGTTATAAAGATACATTTTTGTTCTCTAGAGATTCAGTGGTGCTACTTGGAATCATACAAAAGTTACTTATCCTTTTTCACAACCTTACTGTCGGTGAGTTTTCACTGCAGCAACCTTTAATAGACACCAGGGTGGTTTTCTGGGGTAGTTTTTTCTACTCTTTGCATTTGCACTGCTGGAACCAGGGCCAAATTAGGCAAAGTGGGAAGAAAACTACCCCTGAAAACCATCCTGATAAGAAGACAGTGCTGTTTGGATGAACCCGGATGAAAAGTTGGAGTTTTGCAACGGTATAATGGTAGAGATTGAATATACTCAGTTTCATTTGCCGACCAATTTAAACTGCACCAACCAATTTAACAAAAATTGAAACTTTCAACAGTTTTTTCCCTCTTTCTCTTCACTGTCAGTGAAATTTTTATTTTCTAATATCTTCAGGCAATACGTCATTGATTTGACCAACTCCTCCCTGATGTATTGGTTAGGTCTAACTGAGTTTAAGCATGCTCTGCTACAATCAGAAACAAAGAGCAGCCTTGGATATTTCTATTCTAAAATTAAATAAGTAAGCCGTGTTAGTTTTTCATCTCATGTTTTAGGAGGGTTTGGCAGTTCTGGACATGTTTTATCTGATAAGAGTGATAAAAAATGAATGTATAAATGAAAATTTAAAAAATACAAAACAGGAAAGCTGACAGTATAAATTACAAAATAACGTAAATGGGATAATCTCCAGTTGTTCAGGTACTGATTACCCTGTTTTATCACATTTGGACAGATTTTAACATAAATTCAGTCTTTTAGATGGTAATGAAGTTCTGCATGGTGATACTTCCAACACAACATTCATATACTGTGCCTGAAAAACCAGGATTTCCAGGAAAAATTGAAGCAGGCACTGCAGCTCCGGCTAAAGAAATAGATAGAAATATTAAAATCATTTACAATTATTAGAAATGAGCTTTTTTTTCTTCTTCTTCTTTTTTTGCATAAGAGAGTATCATACCAAAGCCATCAGGAATACCAGGAATAGCACCAACAGCGGGAAGACCAGATCCTTCTTTCACAGAAAAGAATGACAGTGTTAAAAGGAAAATAAAAGAGAAATACAAAATTTTGTTGGATGTTACAAAATGTGCTCTCAGTAGAGGGATATCACATGATAAAATTACAGGCCTGTCCTTACGGTAAACAAAGTACACCCTCTTTCAGATCTAGGACTTACTTATCTGGACATAATAAAAAAACACATCCGGTCTTTACCTTGTCATGTTCATCCGTTTTAAATATTTTAAAATATTTTTTCTGCTTTCTGTTGAATGAAATAGCTACCTGGGAACTGTTTATTTCTTTCTAAGTGAGCAAACTGGCTAAATCAACATGGGAGCAATTATTTTTCCCAATTATTTTTATGTTTTCTTGTTTGTATTGAGAATCTAGCAACATAATAAGGTAAGGCAATTCAAAGTGCTACATGATTTGAAGAAAAATAAAACAACAAACAAGCAAAAAACATTACATTGGAGTGGTAAAGTAAGTGAAGATGATGACAGCTTGAAAGACAGACTACAATTTATGATGTTCTAGTTGTTATTAATTGAAGGCAGCTCTAAACAGATGGGTTTTTGGCCCTGATTTAAAGGAACTCAGAGTTTCAACATTTTTGCAATTTTCTGGAAGTTTGCTCCAAATTAGTGGAGTATAATGGGCTCAACACTCTGGAGGCGACGGCGCTCCTCTCTATTAATTTCCTATGGAACTTCAGCGACCACTCAGGTCTTCTGGTTATAGTCTACTCTGCATCCCCAGAACCAGAACCAAACCTGGAGAATCAGCATTCAGCTTCTATGCTCCACAAATCTGGAACAAACTTCCAAAAAACTGAAAAATAGCTGAAACACTTAGTTCTTCTAAAACAAGGCTAAACCCCACCTATTTAGAGTTGCTTTTGACCCATAATAAAAGGAACACTGAGCAACATATTTGATGTGTATTGATTGTTTTTAGTGATGGTACTTGACAAAATATAATGTTTGTTACTGGTTTCACAGCTGGTGACTATTTGATGTGTTTATGGCGTGTTTATGTTTTCATGATGTAAAGCACTTTTAACTGCCTTGTTGCTGAAATGTGCTATACAAATAAACTTGACATGACTTGACTAGATCTGGTTGGGTCATTAGTCCTTTAATCCTGAAAATGACAGAGGGACAACTTTGTAATTGTATTTATGTATCTCTGAAGGTTCAGGTCTGAGTTCATCACTACACCCAGGTTTTGGGCCTGATCACTAGTTTCTAGCTGTAATAACTGAAGCTGTGTACTGACTCTTGATCATTCCTCTTTAGATCCAAAGATAATAACTTCAGGTTTGTTTCTGTTCAGCTGAAGAAAATTTTGGTACAGCCACACATTGATTTGTTCTAAGCATCTCTTCAGTGCTTGGATGGGTTCAGAGTCACCTGGTGACATAATAATGTAGAGCTGTATATCATCGGCATAGTTATGGTAGCTAATCTGATTGCTTGTTATAATCTGAGCTAGTGGGAGCATGTAGATATTAAATAGGAGGGGCCCCAGGACTGAACCTTGGGGTACTCTGCATGTAACTCCTGTCCATTCCGATGAGAAGTTGCCTATTGACACAAAAAAGTCCATGTTCTTTAGGTAGGATTCAAACCAGTCAAGTACTTTACCAGAGAGTCCAACCCAGCTCTCCAATTGCTTCAACAATATATCATGGTCAACACTGTCAAATGCTATTCTGAGGTCCAACAGAACCAGGACTGTAGTTTTTCCAAAGTCCATACTTATGTGGATATCACTGAACACTTAGACGAGGGCAGTCTCAGTTCTATGGTGAGGACAGAAACTGGACTGAAAGACATCAAACCAGACCGCTCATTGTTAAGAAGCTACTTAACTGTTGAAACTGTTGAAACGCAGCTTTTTCAATCACTTTGCTGATTAATGGAAGGTTGGAGAGTCGCCTGTGATTCTGCAGGAGCAACTTGTCCAGACTGTTCTGTTTTTTCAGCAGTGGTTTGATAATTATTGTTTTTAAAGCATGGGGGAAGACACCTGATAAGAGAGATGAGTTTGCTATATAAATAAGATCAGTAAAAGTTTAGCTGGAACAGAGTTCCTGTAAACAAGACTGAGCTCAGACAAAAAAATAGAAGTTGTAGTTTAGCAACAACTGCTTGAGTTTGTCCTGGTTGTGTATATCCTTTAAACTTTAACAATATGACTTCTGAAAGTATTTTGATCAGGATATTTCTAAAATCTTAGCTTCCTAGATGATTTTACCTTTTCCAACACTCATTTTAGGACAGAATAATAAATGCCTGGTGATAATTTCAGTAAAATGTCCTCTATTGTGTGAGTTTATAAAAAAGATCAAGGTTAAGTTGAAGTTTCTCACTAGTTTCAACATGGATTTTATCTGTGAACAATAAGAACATTTGGTGTGGTTTTGTTCACAACAATTCTTAAATATGTTTCATGTTTAACCACAGACCTGGAAAAGAGGCACCTAACAGGACCCCAGCACTTCCTGTTAAAGAAAAGGGAAATAGTATTAGAAAAAAAGCAAACCTGTGAGTCTACAATTCTTAGAAAAATAATTCATAACTTTTTGATTTGGGGAATCTGTGTCACTTTTAGCCTTCTACAGCAGGAATATAATCTAAAACCTGTTCTAAGGAGAAAAACCAAAAAATCAAAAGTAGGGAGCAGAAAGAAGAGGATGATTTGAAGAAGAGAAAGAGAGAAGCTGGAATGAGAAAGAAGGAGATAGAATGCAGTAACAATCACGTCTTCACAAGATAAATATTTGACTGCAACTGAAGTCAAATCGGTTGTCATAAGACAAGATCATGTCTCAAAGAACAACATTCCTGATATCGACACCCAAAAAAAAGCAGCCTCAGGATGGCTGAACACAGCCATAGAGCTAGATTGAGGTGCTCTTTTATCCAAAGTGAGCTTGGAGCAAAGCTGCTGCTCCACTGAATTAAAAAGGAGTCAAGTGAATTGCTTTGGGCTCCAGATTATCAATTAACTGTTGGCTGATGACCGTCTCAAACATCATAAACTCTCCCTTTATCGTTGAGGTGTCTCTTTCTTGGAAACATTGCCATATGTGGCAAAAACATAAAAAAGATTGAAAAATAACTGTACTTGTTTACTGTAGATTTAGACATGGTGTATGACCTTGGAACAATGATGTTTCCCCCTCTTTGGGTTTGTTGAGGACATCTGATTTCTCCCCCTGAGGCTTGGTGACCACCATGGATGTGAGTGGGGTAACAAAGTTGTACTTCAGGGACAGCTCCAAAGCCTCTTTCGTGACTTTCTCTTTCTCAGGTCCAGATAACAGGAGCCTGTATCATAGCATCTTGTTATAATGTGACAACAAAGATATAAACTGCAGCAAAAATTAGAGGTCACTTTTATTCAAAATAGTTTAAACTAAAGGTTGGGACAGAGTAACAAAGAGTAATGGTCCTCCCAATAATTTTTAAGGTGATACTTTTTCTTTAATTATATATTTTTCCTTATCCTAAGATAAGAAATTTTCTCTGGGAAAAGCATTTCTTTTTGTGCTTAAAAGATGATGATGAAGATGCAAAATTCAGTGCTTATTGTCATTCACACAGTCTGATCAGTAAGACTCACTGTAATTTGTACTAGTTAATTATCTATATTATACATTTATATTTTATTTATATCATATTATTGATCTGTAAACTAAATCCATATGAAATTAGTTGTTAAAGTGCAGTTTCTTATTATTTGTTCAGTTGGAGGGACTGTAATGAGCTACTTAGACAAACAAACTATATATTTCAACCCTGACATGACAAATATATTCAAGAGAATTGATGTTTATCCTCTTTCTGGATAATAATTTATATACAAAAACAATACCTAACCATATATTAGTTAATTTTGTATGTATAACAAGTTTCATGGCAATTTGCCTTCAGGGGAAATCAAACCACTGATCTTCTGTTCTGAATGTATTTATAGTATTTCTGGAGCATCAATCAGCAGTAAATACTAACCAACTATTATACATCATTTGTCAACCCTCATGTATCTTATACTAGCTTCTTAGTCTCATAGACTATGTTAAAAGCAAACTATGTGTTATATTTATAACATATAAAATATTTCAATATACATATCATTTCAATCAGTTACAATTTCCTCATCATTTATTTATTCTGTTTTTATATTTATTACTCACCTCTTCAACAGAGTCTTAAAAGTAAAGCCTTTTAAATACTGAGACTATTTAAATCCTGATATTGATATTGTAACAAACAACCAGCATAAAGACAGAAGATCACATATGTCTCACTTACTCTTTCTCCAGAAGCTGTTTAACTGTGAGGTAGGCCCAAACCCTCTGGAGAAGGTTTTCAGCCACTGTTCCATAGGGATGCTCCGTAGAACCATTTGTGTTGGAAAATGTCACTCTTCTTTTGACCTGTCAAAAATATCAAGTACTCATGGTCATTTTAGCTTTGAAGGACTTTCAGTGTCATTTTATGCTGTAGACTGATCCTTACCGAATTAGCCACAACTTGGGGAGTGAAGGTTTCAATGTTATTGTCAGTGATCTCACCAGCCACCACAATCTCAGAACCATTGTAATACTGGCTGAAATTTGTCTGGGTTAAATTGGATCCACCCACATAGGTCATTGTCACATCTGTTAACAGAGGAGTAGCCACTTCTTCATAGAAACCCTGTTGATATACAGTTTGATATGGTATTGAGTATTGAGGAATTTTCAATATAAAAACATAGTAAACTGGTTGGTATAAAGATTATTGGTGAAATGGAGGATACTTTGAGTTGTAAATCAGCATCAGAGTCTTCATATATCCGTCTTGCTACACCATTGTTCTGCAGTGACAGCTTCTCCAAGAACTCAAAATTGATGAGAGAGCCAAAACCAAGACAATAGAGTGGGAATTTTTCTGCAATGGCTTCTCTGACATTTGACTGTATTCTTTCAAAATTAATTTCTCCTGAAAGGACACAATACATGGTAAGTTAGGATCAGATTTCCTAAAGAAGTACAGTCAACATCTGATGGTAGGTTAAAAAGTATGTGAATTCTCAAAAAGAAACTGTGTAAAACCTTGTAAAACATACTGTAATGCAATCATGAACTTGAAGAGGCAACAACAAAGAAATTACTGTAAGAAATCATAACTATTGTATCATTTGACAGAGCTTGGACAAAAAAGATGTGACTGGAGACATAGGGATTGTTTAAACTGTTTGCATTCAAGTTAGAGAATGTTGTTTAAGACAGATCAAGTTGCAAGATATGAACTGTGGTTTGTTTGCTTTAGGAATGACAGATAAAGTGGCTTTAATCCTTGTGGTGAAATAAAAACATAAATAACAAAATATGGCTGTTTTTTATTTTAGGCCTACTAAATGAAACAGTTTAAAGATATTGAATATAATGCCACTATCTGAACTTTTGATGCAGAACATAGAGAAGCTTTTTTTTCATCTATGTGTTCACAAATTTAATTCTCTGATATTTTATCAATTAGAACTGTTGAAATGTAAATAACCTAATCATTTACAAACACAATGAAACATTTTTTTTTTTTTATGTTCAGTTATATAAATCACCCTGATATACACATCCCACTCACACTCTTATATTAAGATATTCACAGTAGCTAGGAGAAATATACACTGTTTAACATAACAGTTAAAACATAATTATTGTTTTAACTTTAATAAACTATATTCTTTTTGAAGAGAAGTGGTTTATACCTAGACCAGCTTATGGCCTATGGCACACAAGTAATTCACAAAAACCTCTAAATATCACTCAAAATTTGGAATAAATGTTACCAACTTCTATTTTCAAAAGTGCTCATTGGAAATGCTTTGATTTGGATTTACTTTTGAGGTCTTAATTATTTTACTTTGGGTTATTTTTGTTTAAAACTAACCTGCTGTTGGATCTCCATCGGTGAGAAGTATAAGGATGGATACTGAACCTTCCCTGCTTTGTGCATTCAGCATACGAGCTCCTTCCAACACTGCTGCATTGATGTCTGTAGCTGAAAAAGCAGAAATAATGTTTCGCTGCCATCCCAAAGCAAAATGTTGTATCCATCCATCCAACCAGCCAGCCAGCCAGCCAGTGCTTATCTCCAGCAGTCATTGGGTGACAGGCAGGTTATTCCCTGGACAGGTCAGCAGTCCATCACAGGGCAACACAGAGACACACTGTACAAACAACCATGCATGCACACACCCATACCAATTAGCCTAATAGTCATATTTTTGGATGGTGAGAGGAAGCCAAAGTGCCCAGAGAAAACCCACTCATGTACAGGAAGAACATGTACACTACATGCAGAAAGACCCCAGGTCGGGATTTGAAATCTTCTTGCAGCAAGGCAGCAGTGCTACCAACTGCATCACAATACAGCCCTTACGTTATTCACATTTACTGAAAAGTCATACCTCCTCTGTCAAGAATATTCCGTGCAAATACTTTAGCCCTCTCCACATTTAAAGCAGTGGCTTGAACAAGTTCTCTTTTCCAGTGAAAAATGTCTTGATCAAACGTGATGATATCAAAGAAGTCATCTTCTGCCAGGTCATTTAGAATATGGATTAAAGCTGTCCGGGTCTATGACATAGACACATTCAAAATATTGAATTCTATTTGTTTTGGGTTTTCTTAAGCCTTTTCTTCAAGAGAAAGATAAATCACACTAAAAACAGATGTATAAATACTTTACCTGTTCTATTTTTCTGCCGTGCATTGAGCCACTTTGGTCAATCACAAAGACAACATTCTTTGGTATTCGGGGAAGATTAGATGGAGCAAAATGATGGACAAAATACCCATCTGAAATCTAATAGTAATAAAAACAAAGTTCAGAGAAGCAAAAAACTATGCTTGGTGAAAAAAAAAATAATAAGAAGCTGGAGAAAAACAGTTAAAAATGTATTTTTAGCTCATATTGCAATTAGCTTTGTATGCATAATGGTAAAAAAAAAAAAAAAGGATTTCTTGTCTGGATAAAGTTTTACCTTGATGTCTCCCAGTCCATTGTCTTGGTTGACATCATAAACAATAACCAGATCTCCATTCATACCTTGCTCTCCACAGCTGTCACAACTTTTCTGTTGGTCCACCGTTGGATAGAAATGCACCCATGCCTGGATAAAAACTTATAAATCAGATGTTGCACACTCTAAACAGAATTTTATGTATTTAATTAATAATGTCTCTAACCTCTATTTTATTTTAATTGTTGATCTATCAGTTCATTTAAATTAAACATTATACTCACTGCATCGCAACACGAAAGTTGTTTTTCTTTTTTTTATGTAAGGTGAAAAGTGTACCTGTTTGTCTGCATGTGTTTTGGTGATGGCATTAGCTAGGGTTTTGGTGCTCAGTCCTCCTTTCACATCAGTGAAACTGATGCCAGCTTTCTCATGAATGTACACATCAACCTGGATGTGAGAACAATAAAAAAAGCAATTAGAAGCATTTATTCCCACAGCTGATGTTATGTTTACTATAATTAACAAACCTTGAAGTCTTTCACAGGCTGCATGGGTTGTACATTGATCTGCAGCTCGTATTTACCAAGTGTTCGTTTCAGCAGTTCCTCATAGGTGAGCTCAAAGGTGACCTTTTTTTGGGCTGCTACTGTTACAGAGGTCTTAAATTCTTCCATGGTTCTTCCTACAGAACTAAATAAAAAACACAATCAGGGCATGAAATTTCAAAAAGTTTAATTGAACTTTTTTAGTTGTGGAATTAGGAAGAGACACAAACATAAGAAAAATGGCATCTAAATCAGAGCAGGAAGTAAATCAATCCATTAGCTTATACCTGACAATCCCAGCACTTTGTCCAAGAAGCACAGCGTCAGTGTATTGCTGCTGAGCTCGCTCCTTAGTTTTCACAACTCCATCATACACTTCCTCATCCATCATCCTGCAGATATCAAAAAGGGCTTTTGTTTAAATCGTGCATATCTTTGTCTCAAATCATGCACGACATTTTTTGACTAACATTGTAAAAATAATAAAATAAATAAATTAGATGCTGACATGTACATATTCCATTAACTTACATTCTGAATTTACTGATGAAAGCATTCTTGGGAATCTGAACATGGAATTCAATTTCTTTTGACTGATCCATACGATTGGCCACACGACTGGTGATGATGGTGGTGGCATAGCGACTGGTAACAGTGGAGTTGATGTGAAAGCTGTAAATGTCCCAGTCTTCCTGCATAAACCCAGAAAGCAAAATAAATAAATAAATTTATTATTATTATTATTATTATTATTATTATTATTATTATTATTATTATTAATAATAATTAATAATTTATTATTATTATTATTGATAATAATAATAATAATAATAATAATAATAATAATAATAATAATAATAATAATAATAATAATAATAATAATAATAAAAATATAGATTTCAGTAGCTTATTATCAGCAGACCACTGATCATAAATCACACTATTAGTGGATAAAGTCATATTGGTTAAACAGATACACCCCTATCTTGTTGGTTTTTAAACTTAATCTTTCATACTGGCTATGTGATAAGGCCCGTGGTCGTAATATTTTACATTGCACTGCAGGTTCAGGTTTCTGTAAAGTTGCAGGTCACTGATAGGCTGTCCTGGCTGAGTGGCTGAAAAGGCATAAATGCCTGCCTGCTAAGGGCTCCTTCAAGGTTTCATCTTCCCTCCACTCTTTGGTTGGACATCCCTTTTTCTATTTCTCCAATTAAGGGTTTGATTCAATTAAGCCAAGAACTCCTGGAATGGGGCTCACTTTGGGTGTCTTTTGACTCAATGACCTGACGGCATTTGTTTGTCTCTGCTTATTGGTGTTAAATCACAGACATTTAATAAGCAATTTTGAGTTTTGGTGACTGTCTCGTAAATGTATAAGATTTTTTTTTCTTTATCCCTGGCAAGGAGTAATGTTTCCTCTCATAGTAGACTTTTTTTAATCATTAAGTTTGTGCAGTAAATATTTTTCTACCTTAGATTAGCTCAGGCTTTTCATTGGCCACCTGATGTTTGGTCACATTTTTTACAATTCAAAATCCATTCTAAAACACATTGAGCATGTAGCAGCTCTCCCTTTGGAAGACATCCTCAGTTATGATACCATTATGTGCCCATTTCGAAGTCCAACCATCTTTGTTCCTTATGCCTAATGACAAGACGTTTAGTTTCCATGCATTTGTTAGATTTAGAGCATCAATAAATCAGCACTGGTCAAAACTATGAAACTTGTTTATACAGTCATACTCGATAAATTAGATGAGGCTCTTTAGTCAGATTTAAAGTACCTTTTGAAAGTAAACTTTTATTAGGTACTTGACATACTTTTTAAATATTAAATGTTGTGTTTTCATTAAGAGAAAAATCATCATAATAAAGAGAAATAAAAGCTTGAAATCATCGGTCTGTGTAATTAGTCTTTACAATGTCTTTCACTTTGTGAACTGAGTTACTGAAATAAATTAACTTTTTAATTGTATTCATATTTATTGAATATGACTGAATCAATACTTATATCACAAAATAAAGTACCACACATTTGGGTTTTTTTTTACACTTACTGAATACATTTAACAATTTCACAATGTGTTCAGATCTCCTCTAAGACTAAAGGTTTCATGTGCAAGAACATCTTTCAGTGTAATGGCAACTAAATAAATGATGAACACACATGTACACACCAGAGAGCAAATTAACAGCTCACAACAGTCTTAACAACAGTCTTAGAGAAAACAGAGGTCCCTAGCTTGAATTATTTATTTATTTTTTTGTTATTGTTTGTTATTGTTTTTGTTATTGTTTTTCTGAGGCAGCACTCACTTTGCTGCAGCTCGTAATAAATTTCTACAAAACATTTAGTATTTAAACAGGTAATCTATACATTCTGCTATCTTGCAATGTGATTCTCTGTCCTGTTGTTAGACCATACCTTTGTTGGTTGTGCAGCAGCCAAAGCCAGCAGAAGCCCAAGGAGGGGGAGCTGCACCATAGCTCTCCCCATAATATCTCAGAGCAGATTCAGACAGAAGCAGCTGAAACTTTCCTTTAAACTCCAAGTCAGTTTTTGTTTGTACACATTTTTAAAAGCCAATTCATATTGAAAAAACATATATGTAAAAACATTTCCACACATCAAAACTCCACCCACCCTCCTCCACTCAGTCAACAAAAATTTACGGTAATTCTGTTGTGTATATGACCTTTACTATTGACTCTGAATGTTCAGCTTGTGGACTTTGTTCACACATGTTTGGTGAACACCATCACATTAATTTGAAAACCTACAAAAAAAAATGTATAATTGAGACAATTTGACTTTACACTTGCTTTATTAGACAAATGGGTATGGCACAGAAATGACCAGTTTTAAAGTTCAAATGAATTCATGACATATTCAGATATTTTCAGGCTTTTTGACAATGTGGGTTAGACAAAGTACAAGGGAAAGGCAAAATGCTATTTCATAAAATCTAAAAAATAGCAATGAAGATAAATTGCTTTGAAGTGTAACTTTGCAAGACAGAAAGCAAGAAAAGATGTATGAGCCAAAAGACTTACGTGATCTCAAAATATTAAATCACAGCATTCCTTTATTAACACACAATCAGAATTTACCAAACAGCAATCAACAGCAACAAAAAATATTTCAGAATCTGCATGTATTAGAACAGTGATTGGTAAGGTTATTGAACATAAATGGGTTTAGTTTTGCCCCTCTTACCTCCATTATTGATTCGCTTACTTGATAAGTTTTTTTAAATTTATTTATGTTTCTATTTATTTTTTTTTAAACCTACTTTGAAAAGGTATTGTTTCACTGATCCTGACTAATTGGCTAATTGAATGTTGACATCAAACTGTGTAATTTTGTTTTAAATGTGCACTTAATTATTCAGTCTGGCTTCCAGTTAAAGTTGTGCAACAAAATAATCATTCAAAGTCCTCTCCAGGGCAAAGTCAGCTTCCATAAGCCAACAGCTCATTGGCACAGGATTGCTAATGCTGTAGTCAGTTGCAGTGGAGCTAAAAAAGAAAAATATTTTTAAACAACTCTTTTCTTGTTGCCAAAAAATGCATAAAAAGTACAGAATGCAAAATATACCTGGAAACAGAAATCTCTCTGTCTTTGATCTTCAGTTTTGTGTCAGGTTGTTGTTGGACCATCTGATAATTTCCTGGTTTTAAGGCTGCATTAAAAAAACGCAACACTTAACATTAAAAAGTTGACCCTTTAGAATAATTACAAGATACTGTGCTTGGATGCTCTGCAAGCAACAGTTAATAAATTTTTTCGAAATGTTCACAGTTGGAATAAAAAGTTTTTACTCACCTAAAATTCCTTCAGTGTCGTCAGCAAATGGCTTTTGCCGCAAAACAGGCCAGAGGAATTTGTTGCCGTCCTTCTCATGAACTAAGATAATCAAACGCATGTCTTCCACTGCAATATCTATTTCTTTGACACGCATGATCACTGTAAGACTAGAGAAATGTACACAGCCTAAGATTAACTTCTGTTTTTGAGCCTTAAGAAAAATGCCTTACTATCACATTAGTGCTGATAAGATGGTCCACATTTCTTTGGAGTATTTATGGACTAGAAATTTGTCATTTTATCATGGCAAGTACTCCAAAAGTACCCAAAATAGCTGGTCTAAAATATGAGGATCACTTCTTGTGTCTTCAGTAGAAAAAAGCTGTAACTTGTAAATGAAAGAAGGTCACCGTCCAGCTGTGATGGGATCCTGTCCGGTGTAATGTGTCATGGATTGTCCCTGTCGGAGACTGATTCCCTCCGTATCAACCTCAACATGCTGGTCAGCGCTGATGTGAATAACGATCTTAGTGAAGCCCCCATTTGTTACTGAATCCAGCTCACCATTTATATACAGCTCTAATATGAAGGATAATAAATCAAGGTCAAGACCATTTTAACATGTAAATATATGGCATTTTTACCGAGAAGTTTTAGAAAGAAAAAAATTATTTTCAAATGGCATAAAACAGAAATGTTACAAACCCTTGCTGGGATGGTGAAGAAGTTTAAAAATGACAGTTCCAATGACATCAAAGCAAAGTGGAAGAGACAGATTTTCAGTTTTCAGCAAAAATCTGTGAGAAACAGGAGCTAGAAAAAGAAAGAAGGTTGGTGTAAATAAAGACTTCATAAACAGACATGGTCATTATTTTCAGCAATAATTAAAATAACTATGTTCCATTTAAGAAAATTTGATGATTATTCAAAGATACAGCACGTGGACACTCACTGAAAAAAGAGAATGCAGTTCCAGCTAAAAAAATGCTTTGATTAATAACAAGTAATTGAATTAAGTTTATTTAACCTAATTTACTTAAGTTTATTTTACTTAACTTGGATAAACTAATTCAATTACTTGTAACCATTTAATTTAAGATGGATCATCTATTCTGTTTTTTCATTGCTGAAAAGGTCAAACACAGCAAAAAGAAAATAACTCAGTGGCATGGGTACCTTACAATATTATTTTTTGTGTATTTTTCCTTTTCGAGTGCTACATTTTGTGTTTTTTACTAAGTTGTTTTCTCCAGCAGTGTAGCCTAACATTGGTTTCAGATCAATTTGTCCCTTCGCTAATTTCTCATTTCTAAAAGCAGACTTAAAAAATGTGCTAAAAGCCAAATCTTAGTCTCTACTTTTTACTGCAAAAATTTGAAAACGAAAAATTCTCTAAACATTCTTGAAATCTTAAAAATTAAATAGACATTGATAACTACATAACATAAAATTATAACTTCTAACATGCATAATTGTACAATTAAATGAAAACATATGAACGTCATCATCTCAAAGTAGTAAAAACTGCAAATTTATGAACAAGATAAGAAGAAATAACTCCTGGAAACCCAAACAATTCCCTCAAATATGTCATTAGACATCCTTTCTGCTCCTGGACTCAGCCAGACTCACTAAGAGCCCAGCACCGAAACGTCTTGCTAGCAAAGTCTTTGATCAAGTCCTTTAAGTCTAGCTTTCTAGCCAACTGACTTTCAATGGACAACATGGCAAGACTGCAAAGCCTCTCTTGAGACATATTCAACCTCAATTTTTTTTATTATTTATTTATTTTTTCATCAGTTTTAGCTTACAGAAAACTTTCACCCCACCTGCAACAGTCAAAGGCAATGTACAAAATATGTTAAGCAATGCAGACTACTCCAAAAATGATTTGTAGCTGCATTTTGTTAACTACATTTGGGAGAACAAGAGGAGACAAGTTCGGAGGGAAAGTGGCAGCATATATCTGTAACTTACATGCAAGCTAAGGCAGTATACTTGCTGTTCAAACCATTCAGCCTCCAGTCCAGACAGAAGGCTGTTTTTTAAAATCATTTTATAATGATTGTTTGAATTTTTGTCAGTAATAAAGATTTCAGTTTAGTTGTGTAATTGTAAAAACAGCAAAGAGGCAGAGAAATCCCTATAGACCCCCTGGAATGATGCTAATTGGCATTGAATACAATGTTGCTCACCTTTCTCACTGAGAGAGTGAAAAGTTAGGCCAATATGGAGGTTAGAGTCTGTTGTTGCAGCTGTATCATCTGTTGTTAAATGTTGGAAAAGGAACAGGGACAAGTTAAATATATCAATGTCTTGGTTAATATTTTCCTTCACTGATTAAATGCTGCTGAAATGGAGACCAACAGTAGTCTGTGGCTAAGCTAAGTAAGCTCAAATGTTAATAATCACACACTAAAGTCCACCTGCCTCTCTTGTTGAAATACTGGGTAACAAATTGACACCCTTTCTTTTGTCTGTCTTTTTCTTTTTTCTCTTTTCTTTTTTGAATACCTGACTTTATCATTTTTCTTGACTACTAAAAAGGTCACTGTCAAGTGCCCTGAAACAGGAACAAACCATTTCATGCAGACACAGGGGATGTTCAGTAAATATGGATGTTTGCTTTTTGGTCTAAGAGCGGTGACATTTAACTTTTACTGCCAAAAACAACTTTATCATCAATTTATTGACATGGGGCTCCAAAATATTTTTTCTATTTATATAAAAAAAATTGTTTTTCCTTTGTTGTGGGGGCCCCCTATCAGTCAGGGCCCATTTGATTTGTCCTAACTTTTCTACCCCTGGTTATTCAGCAGCGAGATTATTCACAGTACAGCAGCAAAACCATCTTTGACTGGCTAAAAAAAAATACAAAATTAAGGTACTGGAGTGGCCTTGTTAAAATTTTGACTTGAATTTGATTAAGCTGCTGTGGCATGACCCTAAACAGGTCATTCATGTTTCAAAACCCTCTAATGTGGCTGAATTAAAGCTATTCTGCAAGGAAAAATTAAGTAAAATTTCTCCATAGTGATCAAAAAACTTGTCGCCAGTTCCCAAAATGATTAATGGCAGTTTTGCTGCTAAGTGTGGCACAACCAGTTATTTGGTTTGTTGGAGAATTTCTTCAAAGATGGTGTCAAGTTGATTTGGATAGCTTTTTTCATTTAACAAATGAAATCAATTTTAAGACAGCATTTTGTATTTACTCAGGTTATCCTTGAATGAAAATTTTATGATCTAAAAGACTGAGCAGTGACAAAATTGCAAAACGAAAAGAAATCTGTAAGGTGGCAAATACTTTTTCATGTCTCTTTAAATATGAACTCAAAAGTAATAAATAAGCTTATAAGCAGAACTTGAAAAAATTATTATGAGCTTGGTAAAGGATACTTACAATCAACCACAGAGTCTGCATAGTCTGAAACAGTGGGCGAACAGGCATAATGGGATAAAGTGGACAGAAACAGTAATTAGTGAAGTAAACAATTACACAAACATGACCGTAATATCAAATTCCAAAAATAAAATTAGATATCTTCTGTGAAAATTTTAAAATTACAGCAAGATAACAAAACCTGCAGTATATTTCCATCTCAAAAATGTATATTGTGAAAAAGTTCAAGAATTTTTGTTATTTCAGAAAGTGAAACTCATATATAATACAGATTCATTACACAAAGTTTAACAATTTTGCTGATTATGGCTTACAGATAACAAACCCCCAAAATTCAGAGTCTCAGAAAACTGGAATATTGTGAAGAGATAAACATTGGGAACTCCCTAACATCCTAATAATCAAATAAACTCAAAACACTTGCAAAGGTTTCCTGAGCCTCTAAATGGTCTGTCAGTCTGGGTCAGTAAGCAAGACAATCATGGAGAAGTCTCCTGACTGGACAAATGTCCAGAGGACAGTCACTGACATCCTCCACAAGGAGGGTAAGCCACAAAAAGTCATTGCTAAAGAAACTGGTTGTTCCCAGAGTGCTACATCCAAACATATTCACAGAACATAGAGTGGAAGGAAAAGTGTGGTAGAAACAGGTGCACCAGCAGTAGGGAGAACCGCAGCCTTGAGAGGATTGTTAAGCAAAATCCATTCAAGAATTTGGGAGAGCTTCACAAGGAGTTGATTCAGGCTGGTGTCAGGGTATCAAAAACTATTGCGTACAGACGAATCCTACACATGTGCTACAAAAGCCTTTTACCTGAGCTAAAGAGATAAAGAACTGTACTTTTGTTCTGTGGTCCAAAGACCTCATTTCAGATGAAAGCAAAGTTTGCATTTCATTTTGAAATCAAGATCACAGAGTCTAGAGGAATGGTGACAGTCCCAGCACTCTGTCCAGACGGATCCTGACCAGCAAGAAGGGCACCAAGTACACGTGGGGGAATCAAAAAATCAGGTCTGTGAAAAATCATCACAAATATAGTAATTATAATAATGAGATATTTAAAATGTAAATGTGTAATGAATGTTAATAGATATAAGCAATACAAAAAGTAACATATTTGCTCAAGAAAAAGATGAATGTCCTCCCTCTCTCCATCTCAGGGCAATGGCAGATCAGGAGGTAGGAGTTTATAACCAGTGGGTTGCCGGCTCACACCCCCATTCTATCTGTTTCAGTCAATGTGTCCTTGGGCAAGGACACAAGACCCCCAGAGATGCTGTGGCCACAATGTAGCTTACCACCATCAGTGCATGAATGTGTTCGTGAATAGGTGAATGGCAGGGTAAAATGCTTTGGATTCCTCTGGACTAGATAAAGTGCTATACAAATACGAGCCATGTACTATTTACCCCCGTGGTGCCCCTCTCCCCCACCTCCCAGTAGTCTGTTCGACTATACCTCAATCTCAAGTTTGGATATGAGACAGTGTTTGAATATGGCCTCAAAAAGGCATCAAGAATCGGGGGCAGAAAAGAGAAAAAGGAAGAGACAGCAATAACCGTGCATTCTTTTTACTCTCTCTATCTGGTCCACCACTTAGTGGCTGAGAAGTAAACAAAAAGGAAGAACCTCTGGAATTATTTTACTGCTTTTGACCAAAAAACATAGCAAAGCATCATTTTACATGTAGTTATTTACTACTAAAGTAACACTAAATGTCTTTGAACGAAAGTCTGTTAATGTCTGTTAATCTATAATAATATTAACCTAATGAGAAGAAGTTCTGCAGACTCTGAAGCTTTTTGGTCTTAATAAGCTCCTCCTAATGAATCTTTCTCAGGAAAACAAAATTTATCCTAACTATATGGTCAGTTTTTCCTGCAAAAGCAGACCTTTTTGTTGTTTTTAGGGATTTGCATTAAGCAAGTATATGTGAAAACAGCACAAAATAGGTCTTATTCTAAAAGCACTTTATAGGATGAGTTCAAGTTCTGCATTACAAAGCATCTGTGGTTAGGGCACTCAAACGGCTAGCTCCACCCCTGAGTGGTGAGGCAGATAATCCACACTACTTGAAGTTCACTTTGAAGTTTCCACAGTCAGTGAGGATTTGGTTTGTCACGTTATCTGCTGGTGTTGGACCACTGTGTTTTCTGCAGTCCACAGTCAACATAACCATTTACCAGGAAATTTTTGAGTATTTTATGCTTCCTTCTGCTGATAAGCTGTATGGAGATGCTAACTTATATTTCCAGCAAGACCTGGTACCTGCCAACACTGCCAAAGGTACCACAAGCCGGTTAAAAAAGCAAGGTGTTACTGTGCTTAACTGACCAGGAAACACACCTGACCTAAACCCCACAGAGAATCTATGAGGTTTGGCAAGGGTAAGTTGCAAGACACCAGACCCAACAATGCAGATAAACTAAAGGCCGCTATCAAGCAACCTGTGGTTTCAATAGATCTCATCACTGCAACAGGCTGATTGCTTCCATGCCACGCCACACTGATCCAAAAGGAGGCCCAACTAAGTATTGAGTGCATAGAAATGAACATACTTTTCAGGAGTCTGACATATCTGTTTGAAATATCCTTGTATCTTATAAAATATGAACATTTTCTAAGACACCGAATTTTGGGTTTTCAATATCTGTAAGCCATAATGATCAAAATTACAAGAAATGAGTACTTGAAATATGTCAGGCTATGTGGAATAATTCTATATATATGAGTTTCACCTTTGGAACTGAGTGACAAAAAAATAAAGTTTTTCATCATATTCACATTTTTGAGCTATACCTTTATCTAGTTTCCCCTGAAAATGATCAATTATTCATTCCTAAACAACAAAACCTTGTGTGTACAAACAGTTTCTCAAAGGAAGGACAGATACCTGCTACCTTATTGTTGAATGTAGTATAGTTTGAGGGCAAAAAAATTGACATTGGCTTTCCTTTTTGTATATTACAATTATCATGAGTAAATTTCTAACATGTCCTGTTATTGTTATTTTACTTACAATTCATGTAACTGAATTATTTAAAAGTGAAAAATGAGATTTAAAAAATACAAAAAAGTAAGACATTTTGTCTAATGAATGAATTATATGTTTACGGAAATGAAAAAAACCATAAATGCTGATTTTATCGTAGACCATATGAAGAAATGTTTTTTGCAATGCTGTCTATAGTAGAACTTCTGTGTTATATGTCATACCAATGGTATTGGATGAAGCGAGTAAAAAATCAGAACTACTTGAAAGTGGGGACCACCCTAAAAAGAAAGGGGTGATAATATTAAAATCAAGCACAGTCATTTATCAACAGATCTTCAAAAGTAACAATAACCACTTGAAACAATAATCAATAGATAATTACAAAAATGTTTTACAGATTCACTTTTTTTAAAACCAGTATTGCTTTTATGGACAGTGAATTAAAAAAACTGTTTTAAAAAAAGTTTGCAAGAAATTAATTAATCCAGTAGACAAATTTCTTTTTTGAAGCAGAATTGTACAAGACGTGACTTACTGAAAAAGTATTTAAAGCGATTCAATGAACTGAAATTTAAACTTAAAAACATCTCAGAGAAACTAAATCAATTAAATGAAATAAAAGAAAATCTAAATTATAACTGCAAATATTTTAAGGGCTAAACATCTTAAGAGTATCTCAAACTGAACATTTTTCTTATGAAGTTTTTTTATGAAAAATTATTTCGGACTTCAACTTAATGAAGGGAAGTTCTTGTTTTGCAAAAGTGTTTGCAAAGTTAAACTTGATTATCATTGCAACTTCATCTGATTATATTTTTGCTGCTGTCTGCCTCTGAAAGTCAACAGGGAGAGGGGACACTAGGGCAGTGTATTTATCATGACACGTAATGTATTTTATTGATTCATTATAATTTTTCTGAATTTTCATTTGAAATATATTCGAACCAGTCCAACAAGCACTATTGCCGGTGTTGTGTCAAAAAGTGATGATGTGCCATAAAAGGATCACATGCTGTGGGAGCGCGAACATCTTATAAACTGTTGTTCCGCATAACTCGCAGCAGTTGCAGCTAAAAATTTGGCCAAGGAAACAATGTTTTCACTAAAAACAAAAATTTGTATATCAAAGATTTTAGCAGAGGTTTGTCTCCCTTAACTGTTACAGTTGTTTCCAGAGAGTTTGCTTGAAGTGTTTGGAGTTTAACAAAAACAGCTATATAACACTACATAATACTACCAACAAAAGGATTTTTTGTAGTAAGAGTTGACTATCTGTATGCTGTAGCCCTGCTAGTTTTAAAAACAAAACAACTTGTAACTGCTGCGAGTTATGCAGAGCGACACATTTCAAGCTAAAAACGATTATCCATTTTTGGCAGACCATCACTTTTTGGCACAACAGGTCAGGACTTCACACAACACGCAAATGCAACCCAAATACTTTTTTTTTTTTTTTTTTTTTTTTTTTTTTTTTTTTTTTTTTTTTTTTTGCCAATTTGTGACCCATATCCAACTTTTTCATGGCAGTCTGAATGGCCCAATTCCAATCTTTTCACCCCCCCAAAAAAATCCAATTTGTGACACTTTCATATGTGGTACTAAATTGGACACATATCTGACAGCTTTGTCTGTAGTCTGAACAGTCTTGTTGCATTTTATCCAAGTTTTACCTCAATGACATGAGACATGCATCTAAATTCTGCACCGGAAGAAGCCAGACGCGATAAATCCGGATGCAAACAATGGCAGAAAATTATAATTATGAAAATTATAAAATCACGAAACAAGTCTGTCAGTGAAGGATCACATCACAAATCCACCTGTCCTGGTTCTGACTACGCATCCAAACAGACTTCTCTACAGAAGCTTCAGTTAATGCTCCAGAAAAGATCATTGCTATTAGTTGTGCTTTATTTTTATTAGCTTCCTTTGTCTTGTTATGATTTTCTGACAATACTGCTCCCATTGCTCAACAACGATAAAATCAATCCATTGATGGCAGCATCCGTTATTATTTCCGTAAACAGTGCAGTGCTATGTGATGTCTACGTCCTTCTTCTGTGCATGCGGGTTGCTTTGGGGTCATAAACCGTTCACACAGAGGCCTTGTTGTGGTCGCATTTAATTAGTAGTATGAACGACCACACAAACAAAAATCGAATTTCAGCAAAAAAAAAAAAAAAAAAAAAAAAAAAAAAAATCAGAATTGAGCATCAATACCTTTTGTGTGAACGTAACTCCATGTCAGAGCATTGTTTTTCAGATCGCTCAGGCCTCAGCTTTTTTATATTTTCCCTTCTCATCTGCGTTGCATCCACTCCAATTTTCTGATTAACCTAGCCTGTCTCAAAGACTTTTTTTTTCTTTCCTTGAATGATTGGTTGCACTGGTGCAACCTCAGATTTTTTTTTTGTGAACTATTGAGAAATTAGGTTGCATGTGTGACCAACTTGGTCGCACTCAAGAGCTCCAATTTCATGTAGTGCTACTCCTAACAGTGTGTGGCCTGTTATACCATGGAAACCAGGAAATCCAGCAGGACTAGAGAGCCCAACATTTCCTATTGAAAACAAAGAGATGATAAAGTTAAAATCACATACATTTTTTAATTCAAAAATAATGGGAAGATTTTATCCTGCACATTACACATAAACTGTGGGGGAAGACATGCAAATTATTCCTAAAGGACATGGGTTTAACACTTTTAATTCTCATTTCCACAACTTGAATTGCTGTAAAAACACACACACACATATATACAATTCCTCCTAAATTCTGCAAACTGTTTATTCATGGCTGTTTTTGCTGTTAATTACTAATTTAAACAGTATACCCAAGAAAAATCAAGCATTTTTCACACCATATAGATTGCTTCATGCGTTACTCATCATTTCATTGTAAGTTGTCTTTCTGCCATTGATTCCACTAAGAAAGAAGACAGAGTAGGAGATATTTACCGCTGGCTGGTGTGGCATGACTTTCAAACCATGCTCCTACCCCTTCTTTGGGTTTGTGAAGGACATCCATGTTCTCCCCCTGGGGCTTGGTGACCACCATAGATGTGAGTGGGGTCACAAAGCTGTACTTCAGGGACAGCTCCAAAGCTTTGCTCTTCACTTTCTCTTTCTCAGGTCCAGATACCAGCAGCCTGTATTGCAACATCTATAATGTGACAACTAAAATAAACTGCACCAAAATATTGAGAGGCCAACTTTTATGCTTTTAATATTTATGCTTTTCTCAAAACATTATGAACATTACCATGCAGGTGGTATAACTTATCTGCAATATGTTTTTCTCTGACAGCTGCTTATCAATTCCTGCAGACAGGTCTGATGAGGAGTACACATTTTATGATTTCCTGATATATAAAACCCTAGACCTGAAAGAGCACGTACTTCCTTTTTACAATGACTGTACATGGAGTTGCAATTACATTCACTCATCATGGTTATTCATTTTTAGCTTTAAATTGTTCATTTGAACTCTTTTTTCCAGGGTGGCACAATAAGATAACATTCAATTTCAGTACATTTGATCTTTCTTCTCAAACCCTTTGTTGGTTGCAGCAGGTAGTTAATGAAACTAGACTAGGTTCTGCAAGAGGTTTAAAGAGGATTATGTTCACACTGCAGGTCTTAATGCTCAATTCAGATTTTTTGTGAAATCCATTTTTTTTGTGTGGTCATTCACATTTCCAAATATATGCGTCTTGTATGTGATCTCCTGTGTGAACGGCAAACAACTTGAAAGTGTACCGCATGCACAGTAGAGGACACAATAATGTCACACATAGCGAGCGTGCTCAGTGTTTGTGGAAGTAAACATGGATGGTAATGATGGAGCATATCTTTCAATTTTAAAGTTGCTGTCCAACCAGAGCCAGCACATTAACAACTCTCTCCACTGACTGCTCTCCACATTATCTTCCACCATGCTTGTTGTTTTTCTTCCTGTTTCCACGTATCAGGATGCAGAATAGTAACACTTGTTGAGTATAAATGACGTACAGGTCGGATAAATTTGACCTGGTCGAACAGACACAGGTCACATTTGAAAAGATCAGACATGTACTGGATTTTGGACCTCATATCCAAATGGCCTGAGTTGCATTTGTAAAAATCGGATCTGTGTTGTTCAGAATGTCATGAAAAAAATAAGATACAGGTCACATAAATGCAAAAAAAATCAGATTTGGGTCACTTCAGGCTGCAGTGTGATCATAGCTGAAGAGTTCTCCTCTCCACTGTTGCTACATACTTGTTCGGGAGGAGTAAATGCTCTAAGTCAGTGACTCGATTCAATACACTGGGTTTCCTTAGATAAAGGACTTTTTCACAAATTACGTTGGACTGTTTAATAACTAGAATCACATTAGAATGTATGTAATTGACTTTAAATTTGGGATTTGGCATATGAGTTGTTGAATTAGATTTTTTTCTAAAGTGAGATGACAAAAGGGAAAAGCTTTATGTAAATGACAAAGTACACCCAATGTTTATTAGTTTTTAGAATCGCATTAAACGACAATAGCTTGAATAACTATCACATTGCTGTAAGGCAGTGGTCTCAAACTCCAGCCTTCAGGGGCTGGTGTCCTGCAACTGTTTTCTCTACTTCAGCACACCTGCCTCCAATATTAGTTCATTACCAGAGCTCTGTAGAGCTTGACTGCATGCTAGTGAGTCAGTTTAGCCTTTTAATTCTAGTGTGTAGGAGAAGGGACACATCTAAAAGTTGTAGGACACCGTCCCTCAAGGAAAGGAGTTTGAAACCACTGCTGTAAGGTGGTTTTAAGTGAAATGTTAGATTTGAATATGCATAGTAATGAACCTTCTTCTCTTATCATTGGCAAGTATCCAATGCAATCTGAAATGACTGCATTGGAGACTTGTTTTTTGTTTCTTTGGTTCTACATTGTGATGCAGAAGGAGAACAAAGTAACAAATTGTTCATTGTTACTTATAGTCTAATTCTGGTGAAAAATATCATTTTTACACTGAAATTCTTTTATGTGTCCATATATTGAAATTGTAGTGGAAAACTGCAAACAAAATAATGAAAAAAAGAAAAGAAAATTAATGTAACTTATTTCCCACTTACTCTTTCTCCAGAAGTTGTTTCACTGTGAGATAGGCCCAAACCCTCTGAAGAAGTCCATCAGCAATTCCAGTTGAAGAATCCACAAAGTCAGTTGTGTTAGAAAATATAACTTTTCTTTTACTCTGTCACAAAGCAAAAATAATTTTAATGTCAGTACACAAGAACTTTAAAAAGAATTTACAAAAAAGTCCCAATAGTTAAATATTGTGGATTGATCCTTACTGAAATGGCCACAACTTGTGGCACAAAGGTTTCAATGTTGTTGTCAATGATCTCACCGGCCACCACAATCTCAGAGCCATTATAATACTGACTGAAGTTAGTCTGGGTTAGATTGGTTCCACCAGCATAGATCATTGTGACATCTGTTAACAGAGGAGTGGCCACTTCTTCATAGAAGCCCTATTGATAAATAGTTTATACAGTGATGGTTACAGTTTTTTTATGCATACAAATGTAGAAAATTGAGTAATAAGATTATTGGTGAAATGGACGAGGATACCTTGAGCTGTAAATCAGCATCTGATTCTTCATAAATCCGTCTTGCTACACCACTGTTCTCCAGCGACATTTTCTCCAAGAACTCAAAGTTGACATCAAATCCAAAACCAAGACAATAGAGGGGAAATTTTCCTGCAATCGCCTGTCTTACGTTTGATTGTATTTTTTCAAGATTTGTCTCTCCTAGAATGACACCAGAAATTGCTACCTGAGATAAGATTTCCATCAAAAGTAAAATCAGAAAACTATCTGGCATTTCAAAAACATGGAAAGAAATATACAACTGAAACTCTTAAAATATTCTAAATTTTGAGCATTAGCAAGTTAGTAATAGTATAAGATCATTGATCTTTTAAGACTGGTGAAATACTGTGAACGTTAAGTGTAGTTTTAGAAAAGCTAAAACCCTATAGACATTGATTTTTTTTTTTTTTTTTGATTTTTTTTTTTTTTGTATTCAGGTTATCTATCAACAATGTTGATTAATTCCAAATTTACTTGATGAGAAAGCTTGACACATCAGGACATAGCTTTGTGGATTTTAACACATCTACTGATATTTTTCATTTTCATCAGTGTAAGCCAAAAGAGAACAGTTATTCTTATAAAAACAAACAAACAAACAAACAAACAAAAAAAAAAAACACTTTTCTTCTTTATGTGGCTCTATGCCCATTTCATTTATTAATTTAAAAGAAAACAGATTTATAAAGAGCTTTAAAACATCCAAATAAAGATAGCAAAGCGATCAAATCAAAATCAAAGCAACATTCAAAACAAGATTTTAACCAAAATGTCCACATCACTCTCTCACAAGTAGTTCCTTGATCTGTTGCATGTCCCTGAGTTTTGTAAGTTTTGTTTACTAAAGTTCTCTATAAAATGCCTGTCATCAGTGTCTCTTTAAAACCGCAAAAGCCTTCATGTGATTTAATGTCATTATTGAATTAACCTTTTGAGGTTTTGTTCCTGTCTTGTTCTACTGCATGCAAGTGTGTTTTAAATTCACCTGATGTTGGGTCTCCATCTGTGAGAAGTATAAGAATGGAAGCTGAACCTTCTCTAGGATGTGCATTCAGCATACGGGCTCCTTCCAAAACTGCTGCATTGATGTCTGTAGCTGAAAAAGAGAAAAATTACATACGGTTACATGCTGCTGCTACATGTTTAAATCATATTTTAATGTGAAACCTTACCTCCTCTGTCATTAATATTACGAGCAAACTGTTTGGCCCCCTCC
The DNA here is from genome assembly GCA_014839685.1 of Anableps anableps. Lineage (NCBI taxonomy): Eukaryota > Metazoa > Chordata > Actinopteri > Cyprinodontiformes > Anablepidae > Anableps > Anableps anableps. The sequence goes on from CM026069.1 coordinate 19,202,416, forward strand.
AGATTTAAACTCGTTGCCTGAACAAGTTCTCGCTTCCAGTGAACTATTTTGTTATCAAAGCTAATAAGACCAAAGAAGTCATCTTCTACCAGGTCATTCAAAATATGGATTAAAGCTATCCGGGTCTGTCCAAAAGACATACTTATATAAGTAATAAGGTAAGAAACCATTAAACAAAATTTCTTATTGGTGAGTCATAAACTGTTCGCTTAAAATGAAAGAACAATTACAGCAAACCTTTCAAATACTTTACCTGTTGCATTTTTCTGCCGTGCATTGAGCCACTTTGATCTATAACAAAGACAACATTCTTTGGTATTCGGGAAAGGCTTGATGGAGCAAAGTGATGGACAAAGTACCCATCTGAAGTCTTAGAGGAAATAAGAACAATGTATGAATGAGTGACAAAAATAAAAGATGAAAGATATTGCTACTTTTAGGTTATGTTTTATGCTACATACCGGTTCATATTTACATCTGTAATAGACAGCAATTGTTTTCAGGAGTGTTTTACCTTGATGTCTCCCAGTCCATTGTCTCGATTGACATCATAAACAACAACCAGATCTCCATTCATACCTCGCTCTCCACAGCTGTCACAAGTTTTCTGTTGGTCCACCGTTGGATAAAAATATACCCATGCCTGAAACAAAATGGAAGAATAGGTTTTACATGTTACATGGAGAAGGCTTTTTGGTTGCTATTTGAATTTCTTCTGCTATTATGTTTAAATTTGTGTATTCATTTGATGTGCTTTAGATATTAGCTTTCCCATATTTCTTAAGAAATATTTTAGAATTGGTAAGTATTGACTGTGTCTCTGTAAACAGCCCTAAGCAGGAGCAAGCCTTTGGGTAGCCTTTTTGGGGCCAGCTTATTGAGCATAGTACATCACAGCATCTGAACAATGGAGGACGTGAAGCAACTACTCGACCTTTTTAAGAAAGAGGGAGCAAACTTTGTTTGTTACACCCCCATTTCTTAACTTGAAAAAATCTGATTACCTATGCCACAGGTGAGGTGGTTCAGTCTAACTCACCTGTTCAACAGTCTTATTTGAAAATAAGTTTCTTCATTCAGCATAGGCTGTCCTGTCAGACAGCCATGGGGAAGAAAAGAAATGTTTCTGAATTGGCTTTTGAAATGTTATATCAGAGCTGCATCTCTCTTACTCACCATAAATCAAGTACAGCAGAAAATCCACACACACTCACACTATTCAGGTGCAAATCCCCTAGAATATAACAAATTTATCTTCACTGTTTGTCTTGTCTAGAGAGTTACATAATCTTCTATTAAAATTATCTTTGTCAGAGTGTGGTGGGAGACAAATAAAACCAGCAAAAGCATTACTGTCACTTTAAAATATCAAAGAGCTCTATAAAAACAACTCACCATCAGACCTCTCCGACTCTAGTGAGATCTTCTCTAATTTTAAATTCATAACCATCAAGAGTAAATATAGTTACACTGTGGCCAGGTCTACTCTGTCTTATAGAGTGAACAGAATTGTATTTCAGAAATACCAAGAAAAATGCACAAATTAGCCACTTTTTTCATAAGGGAAAAATAGAATCAACAGAAAGACTTACAGCAGACAAAATAAATATTGAAGACATGAATGTTTTTCTCACTTTCCGCTGAGGATGTGTTAATCAAATGTTAATCTAAAGCAAGTCACGAAAAATTGCAGCCATTAACATTTACCAGCCTACGTATTAGACCTGTTCTAGTTATTATTTCCAGGACCAACGGTACACAACATAAACTAAAAAAAAAGTCATCATAACAGCAAAGTTTAAGAGATAAGTGATTGAGGGTGTTGCCAGTTTTTACAGTGCAGTAGCAGCCATCTTTAATTTACATAATCCAAGCATCAATAAAAAAAATGACAAAAACAGTATTCTCTCAGTTAATGTTCTCCTTTAAAGGCATCTCATTAAAAAAGAATAAGACACTGAACTAGAATCTTTCTTCAAAATATATTGAATGTCCAGCTGGAACTTGACCTGTTGTCCATGAAGTACCTGGTAAGTCCCATAACATTTACCAGAAAGAAAACTCCAAGTTCCTGAAAAGTACCCTCTATCGGCTTTTTTAAGTCACAAAATATAGACTTTGTATAAAACTAACTAAGCAATTTGCTTGGTTTTTTTCAGGGCCAGCCAGAAGAGAAAGAAAAGACAATAAATCTAAGACGTCAAAATACTGAACATTCCTTCCTTTAAAAGAAGATTATAACACAACCAGAACAAAGCTTTATCAGGTACAGGAGGACAGGACAATTTTGTCATTGCCCATAAAAAGTTCTGAAAGGCAAGATATCAAAGAGTGAAAATATAGGGTGACTATTAAATAAATCCGGTATTCTAAAATGGTTTATAAGTCAAAGGGAAACAAAATATTCTTTCCTTGTGCCATCACATGCAATTGCAAATTTGCCAATTTTATATAATTAATTGTGCATATTATGTCCAAGATATGTGCAATGAAGAAAAACAAATTATAATTCATTACTTAAAATTTTGGTGAAACTGCTATAGTAAAGATAAAATAGAAAATAGCATCAGAACCAGCTGTACCTGTTTGTCTGCATGTGTTTTGGTGATGGCATTAGCCAGGGCTTTGGTGCTCAGTCCTCCTTTCACATCAAGATAACTGATGCCAGCTTTCTCATGAATGTACACATCAACCTTATTGTGAGAACAATAAAAAAAAAGCAATTAGAAGCATTTATTCCCACAGCTGATGTTATGTTTACTATAATTAACAAACCTTGAAGTCTTTGACAGGCTGCATAGGTCGTGCATGGATCTGCAGCTCGTATTTGCCACGAGTGCGTTTCAGCAGTTCTTCATAGGTGAGCTCAAAGGTGACCTTTTTTTGGGCTGCCACAGTTACAGAGGTCTTAAATTCTTCCATGGTTCTTCCCACAGAACTACATCAGAAACTATAATTATTTCATGAAGTTATATGATTCCATCTTAAATATTTCTGGGTATAGATAAACAAAAACATGTATAAAAAATATGAGACACCAGAAAAACATTTATCTGAGGGACCTGGGTTTGAGTTACCTGACAATCCCAGCACTCTGACCACGAGATACTGCCTGAGTGTACTCCTGCTCAGCCTTCTCCTTAGTTTTCACAACTCCATCATACATTTGATCATCAATTAACCTAAAGGGGTAAAAATAAAAAAAATAAAAATTGTTGCAGATATTATTAACAATGATTATAGCAATACAATAATGATAACAAAATATCAGGTGCTGTCACATGGTTTTCTTCCACTCACATTCTGAATTTACTGATGAAGGCATTTTTGGGAATCTGGACATGGAATTCAATTTCTTTTGATTCATTCATGCGATTAATGACACGGCTTGTCATAATCGTGGTGACATATCGGCTGGCCACAGTGGAGTTGATGTGAAAGCTGTAAATGTCCCAATCATCCTGTTTAAACACAGACACCAACTGAGCAGCAGACACCCAACTGAGCAAAGATTAGATTTTGTTCATTGATGGATGAAGCCTTATTACACAGACTGTGGACAAACTCTATTTTCAGGAATTTATCTAATAGTTAACATTTTCTACATGCTCAAGTCCTATTGGCAAATATACAAAATGTGTATTACACACCGATTTGTAAGGTATTATTCTGTACTTTGTGCTTAAAATGAAGTTGGCCTAAAAATACTGACTAACTCAAATATTTATAAAAATGTCCTATAATTTGAAAAAAAAAAAAGTTTAATTATAAAAATGGAGGGAAGAATTCTCATTTTACTGCATCTGCCCCCACCCACCCACCCACACACACACACACACACACACACATACAAGCACATTGTTTAATATTTTTTGTACTGAATGCGCAAAGTCCAGGCCAGTCAATTCTAGCCAATGGGATCAAGTTGCATGTGCTTCTGCATCAGGTTGCATTCGTCCTTTATTCATCCAGAAACCAAGAGATACACTAAAATACTCAAGAAATTAAAAAAAAATACATGTTGACAATTGCAAAACTGTAGATCAACTCATCGCTTTTATTCTGAGATAAAATGCATTGATAGATAAGAATGTATCAGATTAATAAAATTGTTATAACCCATTTATAGATAGATATATTGAACACAGGATTTTTAATAATATGATTTTTAAAAAAGACTGTGAGGCTCCATCATGTTATTCTAACTTAATACATTACAGAGGGTGCCTGGTTTATATTGCAGAGGACTCTTGCACCCCCTTTGTGGAATATTGGAGATTGTTGTATTCACTGTTTCACCGCCACAGCCAAATGATAATACAGCAGATGCCCATTGTCTTCCAATCCACAGGTTGTCAGCCCAATCTCTTTGATGGTAGAAAGTCAATAGAAAGTGATTCTCTAAGGGTGAAGCTGTGTGGAATCTTTCTAGACACAACTGTTTGTGATTTGCCACTAGATTGTAAACCGATTCCCCATTTGGGAAAGGGAGGGACAAATCTTTGTACCACTATATTTGTACTATAATGCCACTGATCGCGATTGATGTCAAAATGCTAAATTTAGAACAGTGCACTGTGTAGTCCATTTTAATTTCGGACAAACAGGAGCAGTAAAGGATATGTGAATTGTACAAGTCACATCCTGTTCTCATCAGAATTATGGTAACAACAAAACACTGCTGCTTTGGTGTCTTCCGGAGTGACTCGCGATATGAAGATTGTGAGCACATAAAAGGAGTTTTTGTTATTCCATTTCCTAAACCCCAAAGGAATGCTGAGAAATGTCGGCACTGGATACGAGCCTGTAGGCGAGAGGGTTTACTGTAGAAAATGTGACCAAAGACACCTATACATGCTCTCTATATTTCATTGGTCAAAAGGGGCCAACAATTGACTTTTCAAACCCAATATCAGCGACTGCAACATCTGTGCAGGTATGTTTATATGGCTTTTCTCAAAGGAATGAAAACATCAACATGCAATACATGACATCCCTCATCTTCAAATAGTAAACACAGCGCAACCTGCAACACAGGTCATTCAGACATTCATGAGTTTACCTCAGGAGGCCAGTTGTGCTTAGACGTGTGTGAAAATTGTCAATGAAAGAATCAAGGCTACTGGCCCTTATTTGATTTTTTTGTGACCCTTTAACAACCCCACCAACAAAGAAGTAACTTGAGTAACTTCATGCTGGTATCTATAAAAACAGAAAGGATTGATCAGCATATTTATAAGACAATTAAAAAACATAATTTGAAACACAATAATAAATATACTTATATATGTATGAAATATATGAATAAAATATTTTTTTCTTTGTATTAGCTGAAATTCTACTGGGATTCACTGGGGTTCACCGGGGTTCTTCCTCACGTTTGATCCATGGTGTGAGAGACGATGACAGGTTCGGGACAAACCGGAGAAAAGTTGAAGTGACCTGGTACAGTCAGATCGCAGAAGGCTTTATTTTGGAAACATGTTTTTTTGTTTGTTTGTTTTTTTGTATGGACTATAAGCTGTTTCATGGTGTTATTGCTTAGTATATTTTAGGGGAAATGTCTGTGTGTCTGAACAGCTGATTTTGTGTATCATCAGCTGATTTAGGTTATTAATATGCAATATGTACAACGTAATGCCCACCAATAGTTGTTTGCCAACTGCAAATAAACTCAAGACAAAGAAGACTTCACATAAAACTGTTTTATATGTGACACTGAACTGATATAGTGACTAAAGTGTTGCTCACCATGGTGCAAAAGGAGTTCTAATTGATTCACAGGCTTTTCCTAATCAATATTAAATTGGGAAAAAAAATTAATTGCAACGCACTGATGAATCGATATTTTTACCCACTCCCTATTCTTGACTAGGAACTTGGCTAGGTAGGGCTAGATAACTTTGTGCTAACGAGTGCTTTCTACCAATACTGCCTTATTTCTGCTCACTTTAAATACTTTACATTTCAACCAAGGGTTAAGTTGTTCTACACCAGTGTACAAATGCACCACGATTGTTTGTTAAGTTAACAGGTGATAGCCTCAGTCAGCATTCTTCTTGGAAACTAAAAACAAATTCGAACCCTGAACTGCTCTTTGAACCTTTGTTTAGAAAAACAACTGATAAAAGCTTTATTTCAGACCCAAGTCCAGCTAAAAACACAGGATAACAAACAACCAAACAGAAATAATGGAGCTGAAGAAGTTTTTCTTTACTTTTCACAAATGTCCCCAATATTAAGTTCTAAAAGTCAAAGTTGTTTCCCCTATTCATATAAAGTACACAGTGCTATGACTCCATATTTTTATTTATATTCAAGATGTGGGATTTAACAGAAAATAGCACTGAATAATTTTCATTGTACTAAAAGTTTAATATCAGTGGTTTTTATAAAGTGTTTTTAGTTTAACACTAGAGTAAATTGTATCTGATTTAATGTTAAGGCTATTTACATTTGACATGTTAGAGTTACACAAATATGAGTGTTTCAAATATAGTGTAACATGATTAAAGCTTAAGAACAGGCTTAGCTTCACACTAAATCATAGTGATAAACTTTGAGATGACTTGGTCATTTGGGACATTTTATTTTGTGTTTTTGTTTCTATTGCACATGAAAATCGATTTATTCCTGTTGTTTTCATTGTTTAATTGATTAGTGAAAGATTTGCAATGATGGTATTAAAATGAATCTGCTGTTGTCTTGATTTTTTTCACAACAGTACAGTTTATTTTTAAAATTGATTTGTTTTAACAAATGAATTTTCATTTGAACATATCACAATGCATATTCTCATCTTCCTAGCTGCCCCAAATCTCTCCTTATTAAAGTTTCATTTTGCTGCTACAACATTCAAGTCTCATTCCACAGTTTCTAATGTAATCTTGACAAATGAGCAATGTAAAGACATGGACAAAGTGCATGATAAATCAGTCCAAAACAATCAAAAGGTACAAAGAGCATAGGCACTTCACTCATTTGTTTTCTACTTATCTGAGAGTTCAGTGTGTTACAACAAAACAGATAATGGAACAAACAAAAATCCAGATTTCATTATTTTGCAAAAATGATTTTGTAAAATATACACATTTATTCCATTTTGCCTTGTGGTTCTCTGTCCTAGTTGTCAGACTGTACCTTTTTTGGTTGTGCAGCTGCTAAAGCCACCAGAACCCCAAAAAGGGTGAGTTGCACCACTTCTCTCCCCATGATACCTCCGAGCAGATTCAAACAGAAGCAGCTGTCCTCTGAACTCCTACAGACTCGGAGTGCATGATACAAAGCTTATTTGAAAACATTTTTTAAAGAACATTTTTTTTCCTTCTTAGTCTCCTCCCTCCTGTTCCCCTTCATTTGAAATAATGGGGAAAAAAAGCTGCATGGAAATAATCCACCCACCATCTTTTCCCTCCCCCAAAGTCAAATCCAATCGTAACTGAATTTTGTTGGTAAGATATACATTTGAAACTTGAAGGCAGTTGTTTGAATATTTACTTGGATGATTGTCATGGTTTTTGGCAAATGCCTTTCCCACATGCATGAACTCTCAGGAGGCAGGTGAAAAGTTCAAGATTTATTTACAATAATAAATAAGACTGTGATATTGGATGGTTGTTTTCTGATCTGGGAAATGGTGCAGAAACTGAGCAGACTGGAGCTCTGGAGACAGAGGGAAGTGAGGTGAGTACAATGAGGATGATTGGGAGATGGAATTGCAGAATGGTGCTTACCCTGAAGATGGGGGGAATCTGCCAGGGGGTGGTGAGTGGGATCTGGGAGAAGGAGGGGAGTCAAGGTTTATTCCAGGCGGAATCCAGTGAGAGATGAGCAGCATCAGTGATCCTGATGGTAAGTAGTGACTGAGATCCAAGGAGCATGGTGGAGAGCGGACAGGGTTCAAACGAGCTGCAGAGGAGTGAGGAAGAGAAGCCCGGGGCTGCCAGCTGTGGTTTAGGGTGACCCAGAATAATCACTGGAGGTTTGCAGGCAACCTGAGCCAGCCAAGGTGCGAGCTAGAACAGAATCCAGAGCTTTGTCAGGGAAAAACGAAAGGAGGTAGGTCAGGGTTTCAAGCAGCTCATCAAAGAGTAATTCAACAAGGACCGCAGAGGGCTTGGAGTTACCACTGTTGGTTAACACTCAGCAGGCTCCTCTTTAGCTCCATTGATGAAGCTTGATGAAATGCAAGTGTGCAGCAAAACACCTTCTGGAACCTTCCTGGCCAACCGTGTGCTCCATTACTATGAAGGTATTTTTGGTGTAAAAATATTTGTGCCTTGTAACTGTGAAGTTGAAGTCAGAGAGAAAAATACATTCATACATAACACCCTCTAGTGGAATACTGAAAGACAGTCAACTGAGAACGATGGGTGAAACCCAGATCCCAACATAGGCTTTGATTTTCATTTGTGTTTGTGTTTTGGATCACTTCTGACTTCTTTGTTATGGTTTAGAGGTCCTTTCATTTTAGTTCTTTATTATTGGTGCTTGCCATATTCAGTGTATTTCTCCTTGTACATTATTGTAATATAGGGTCTTGTCATATAAGTTCATTCCTTTGTGTTTAGTTTCTTACTTATTTATTGTGTTATTCCCTCTGTGTATTTTGGATTCTTCTCTTATGTTAGTGTTAAGGTTTTTCACATTTTGATTTGTAAATTCTTGTGTGTCTAGTTCAGCTCCCTCTGCGTTATTTACTTTGCTTCAGTCTCCCTATTTGCTTAAATCTACAGCTGTTCCACATTCCCCTGATTAAGGTCACTAGGATCCAATTTAATCTTCTATCCTTCCCTCATAAGCTCCCTGGATCAGTGACGTGCGGTCAGGGAAGGCAGGTGAGGCAGTGCCTGACCTGTAACCCTGCATGGATAAGCGTGGTGGATAATAGATGGATGGATTTTTCTCTATTTTATTATTATTATTATTTTATTATTATTATTATTATTATTATTATTATTATTATTATTATTATTATTATTATTATTATTATTATTATGACGTATGGGGAAAAAATGCGCATTGGCTGTTGAAATACATGGGAGAAGTCCGGGGTGAGGCAGTGCAGTGCTGTGCCTCACCTCTGGTGGCGCTGTCCCACATAGTGAACGAAGCAGGCAGTTGGTACATGCCCGTTGTTATTTCTCTTTATGTCGCTAATATACTTGTTTGATTAAATATGTTCTACTTATGCTGATGTTCCACAGTCTGTCTAATATATTTGATGAATGTGAGTGACATAGTCTTTCTGATCGTCCATGAATGCGCAGTGAAAATGCGCAGGGTGACGCAGTTCAGAACCGTACCTCCCTGATAGAAAGCAGTGCTGAGCCCTATAGGCACAACAGGCAATAGGTGCTGTTCTTTTACGTATTGAAAAGACTGAAAACAATCGGGAAAATACAGTCAGAATAGAACTGTTCGAAGCCACTCTCTTCCTTGGCGATCATCCAAAGCTGCCAGATTTTCAAAAATGAAAATAAAATAAGAAAGAAACAAGGAGATTTATTTTATTTTACCACGGAATGACAGAGATATTCGTGAATATATGCATAGAATTCATCTTCATATGAAAAGGTAAGATCATACAAGATTTTCAGTTTTGCATTCCCTAAACTTTCCGTAAGAAGGAAGGAAAGGAAGAAAAAGAAAAAAAAAATACATCCAAACTATTTTGACTCTTTTTTTGAGTTATTTTCACGGGGTAATAGAATCATCTGACAGTTTTGATTGTTTCTTTTTCGTGTTGGTCTGAATGATTAATAAAAAGCCGTTTTCATGTACAGTCCCATCACCGCCTCACACAAACAAACATGCAGTTAATAGATCGATTTTCAACCAGTTTCTGCACCAAAGAGTTAAGAATGTTTAAACACGTTTTCACTGAGGCTCTTTAAAGGTGTGTATATATATGTGCAGTTTTAAACTGACATTTGTTAACCCTGTGACTGTATACAAAATAGACCAGGGTGTACTTGCTTATTTATTGCGAGAGAATGCAATACTTCTGCGAGGTAACGCAAAAGAAAAAAATCCCCCATGTCTCCTAGGGAGCTCTGTTGTACAAAAACTGTTAATGTGCAAAAAGTTGCATTTCATGTTAAAATGTTAATTTCACAGAGGGATTCTTATTTTTTAAGCCAGCTTTAATTTTATTTGAATCAAATATCACATGGTGCATATTTTGAATTAAAAAGTTTTATTTCCTAACTCAATGAGAATTGATAAGGAATCAAATCGATAAGTGAGATTGATAATGGAATCAGTATCGATGAATTTTTCATCAATTCCCATCCCTAAAATCCAAGCTCTTGTCTGCTTCTTGGTCCAATTTATAACTCACAAAACATGACACGAATTGGTTATTTAGAGATGATTGGTTTTATTTGTCTTACATTAGCTATTAAACAAGTATATAATGCCTATCTGCTATCAAAAAGACATTTTCATTACACATTCAGATATTTTTTTGCCTTTTTTGAAAGTGTTGATCTGACAAGGATAGATTTGCTTCTGTTTTGCAAAAGAAATATTTGTATTTAAGGTATTTCTTAAGATTAAAATGTCAAGGCAGGATGAGCCAGAACACTTAAACAATGTTTAACGACTTCGACCACCAAATAATTCTTTCTATTCACATTTTGCCATTGTCATATTATCAGCATTTGCCCAACAACAACCAACAATAAGATGATCTCTCAACATCTCATTACATTTCAACAAATATTAAAGCTGCGGTATGTAACTTTTGTTTAAAAAAAAAAAAAAAAAAAAAATTCTACGTATTTGTTAAAACTGTCACTATGTCATGAGAGAACAGTATTAGACATAATCTGTGGGGGGGGGGGGAAATCAAGCTCTTCTGCCTTCTCCTAGTCTAGTATCCCGGCGCTATCTAGAAACAACCAATCAGAACCAGGAGGCGGGTCTTAGTGCTGTCAATCACCATGTCTGTGGCTTTGTTCATCCCCCCTTGCTCTATGCTACGTTGCAGCTCAGAGAAAGAGGCTAGGCCAGTTAACATGGCCACCAATGACAACGGATAAATGGTTTTCCTGGAACGGTAAGTTGTTTTTCCACCATTAGCACATTTAGCAGCGAGTAAATGAAGTTGACTGACAGCGCTAAGACCTTCCCTCTGGCTCTGATTGGTCGTTTTAGGTCGTGAAGACTCAGGAGCTGTGCATTTCTTCAGAAGGCAAAAGTAGCTCAGGGAAAAGGCAGAAGAAATTGATCTTTTCATAGATTATGTGTCTCATAACATACTGTCACAACATCATGACAATTTTAACAAATACATAAAAAACGTATTTTTGGAAAAGTTACATACTGTAGCTTTAAGATCAATAGATAGACAGTTGAATTTTGTCCTTTTGACTTATTTTAAGGGTCCATTTATTCATGAAGTCTTAAATTTCTGGGTTTTTTTTTTTGAAAAGATCTTGTTAGCAAATTAAAAAATTAAAAAGACTAAGTTGATAACATAAATTATAAATCTTTTTCTTTTCAATTTGCATTCCCCCCCCCCCCAAATCATTCAGTGTGACTTTTGTTAAAGTTGTGCTGCGATGTAATCATCCAGAGGTTTCTGCAAGGCATCTTCAGCAGAGGTATGCCAGCAGCGTATCGACACAGGTTTGGTAGTGCTGTAGTCAGTTGCAGTGGAGCTGCAAAGATAGAAGAAACTGTTTTAAACAAGTCTTTTATTGCAGAAAATGTGCAAAAAGTACAACATGTACCTATATACAGAAATCTCTCTGTCTTTGATCCTCAGTTTTATGCTGTGAGATGATTGTACCTCTTCATAGGCAACTGGCTCCAAAGCTGCATTCAGTCCAACAACAACAGAAGACATGACATTAAAGTACTGGCACTTTATGTTTATTACTGAAACAAATGCAGACTTTTCACTTACCTAATATGCCTTCGGTGTTGTTGGCAGATGGCCTCTGTTGTAAAACAGGCCAAAGGAATCTGCTGCCGTTTTTCTCATGAACTAAGAGGTGCAAACGCACATCCTCCACTGTAATAATGAATTCCTTGTTTCTGGGCCTGATCACTGTAATACTAGAAAATGTACACAATTTGGGATCAACTTCTGTCCTGGAGTCTGTATTTTTTTTTAAAGTATTATAGGTTTGGTCTGCTCAAGTTGTAAAGATTTTGTGGTGTGCAGAATGCTAAAGAAATCCACAACTCTACACAGTATTTTAAAAGATGTCTCATTGTTGCCAAGTGTGAGAAAAAAAACCCTAAGATCCAAGATCGATAAAGGTTATAATATATATATATATATATATATATATATATATATATATATATATATATATATATATATATATATATATATATATATATTATTTTTTTTTTATTATTATTATTTTTTATTTTATTTTTTTTTTTAATCAAACCAAAACTGATACAACTCAGACCTGTAATGGAAACCAAAAGGTGCCAGAACTCCGGACCTGTTCATTTGTAATGCCCGTTGTTCCATAAAACACATCAGATGAATCTAGGAATATTTACTCTTGTGGAAAAAGAAAAATTAAAGATCACCTTCCAGTTGTAACAGGGTCATTTGTGGCTTGCTGTATTGTAGTCTGTCTTTGTTGAGCACTAAATCCGTCCGGGTAAACCTCTACATGTTGGTCAGAGCCGGCATGAATGAAAATCTTGCTGAAGCCCCCATCTGTTTCTGAATCCAGCTCACCATTCACATACACCTCTGAAATCAAAGTAACCAAATACAAATCAAAACCATATCAACAATTAGAAAATTAAAAACATGGACTGCAAAAAAGCAGATGACTTTGTTGACTGGGTAGTTTAAGCAAGAGGCACCTTTTTTATTTTAGATTGCTTGAAAAGAACCATTACAGACCCTTGCTGGGATGGTGAAGTAGTTTAAGGATGATATCTCCCGTAATTTGATAGCAAAGTGGTGTAGATGAATTTTCAGTTTTCAGCAGAAGTCTGTGAACAGGCACTAGAAAGAGAGACAATTTGTGTAAAACAACAGATGCCATAAAAACAGTTATTACTTCCAGAAGCAGCTGAAATTAAACAGCATTATAGAAAATTTTATGTTGAGTGCTTTGTCCAATTTCTGAAAAACAGAGGTCAGCAATCCTTAAATAAAAAATACAAAGCATAGAATAAATAAATAGCACAAAAACATTAAATATTAATACTTTTCTAAGATTTTTTTTTTCACCATTAGTATTGTGTTGTGCTTTTGCTTTTCTCCAGTGTTGTATAAATGTTGGTAACAGTGTTGGGCTTCTTTTACAATAATGCTTTCCAGGATCTCCTCCAAGAAAGGAGGATCGATTTTGTCTATAAAGAAATAATCAGCAACTGAGTGAGTATTATGTATTTCATTTAGCACAACATAATTTTGGCTGTAGTGTAGAGGTTTCGAGTTGTCTTAACTGGATTTCTTGTTTAAATAGCAGCAGTATTCACTCAATACGCAAAATGCCCCTCATAATTAATTATTACTAGGCTTATTGATGAATAAACAGCTCACTCCCCACCTCACTTCATCTCTCTGCGTGCCTGCTAAATAGCCTGCTAAAATATAATGGCGTTTATATAAAAACATATTAGAAGGAAACCTCCATAAGAAATTCTTCTAGCAGTGTTCTCTCTGTGTTTGTTTGCATACAGCACAGTTAGTGAAATCCAGATCCATGAAGCCACTCAGGATGTATTTAAATATCAGGCCTGACGCCTTCAGAGCAGGACGCTTGAAATCCGATCACTTAATACTGATGTTGATGTCATAGCTGAACATGACCTCTGTAATACCAGGCCTCGTTATATAGTGTTTTTTTTATATAGTATTGGTGGCTTGTATACTTGTAATGTCAATGTGGCGGATTAAGTCGGTAAAGTCCCTCTGAAGGCACAGGTACCAAATGCGCGGCCCACCACTGATTCCTGGGATATTTTAATTTTTTTTTACACCATTATTATAAATTACCTGTTGGAACTCTCAACAAAAAAGACGTGTTACATAAGAATATTTTTAGCAGTGGATTTAAAGTCAAGTGAGTGACTTATCTCAGTAGTGTGATGTATGTTTTCATTAGTTTTGGAGCTAAATGAATCTGCTCTTGACAGTATTGTAAATTGTCTCCTGTTATAAAGAGGATAAGCCCTACAACTTTGTGTTGAATCTTCAAACAGTTTTCTGTCCTTTTCTAGCACATATTAAAGAACAAATACAAAGGCTCTTAATACATTAATGGAAAAGACATATGTACGCATGGATGAATGCATGGAGAGAAGGATCAATACAGCTTTTAGAGAATGAAACTTGGAATAAACTCCGTAAATATGTTTTCCTACTGTATCTTCCTCTTACCATAATTTTCCAGACTTACAAAATACCTAAATCAAATCCATTCTAGCCTATCTAGAAACCCTGAATGAGTGTTGAGCTCAGTCTTGCCAGTGGGCCATCAGGTTTAAGGCAAGGCAAGTTTATCTAAAAAGCACCATTCATGCACAGGATAGTTCAAAGTGCTTTTCAGGAAGACAAACAAACAAAGATAGAAAAAAATAACTGACAAATACCTCAAAGAGATGAAATACACATAAAAAAAACATTAAAAAACAAACCTTTGCATAAAAATAATAATTATTTTTTAAATACTTTAACAAAGGTTGCCATCAGAAGTTGTTCTTCTTGACCGTCATTGTCCATACTGACTTAGCTGAAAGCAAAACTAACAAAGCTTTATTGTTAAGGCACATAAAACATTTAGAATAGAGAATATTACAAAGGGGTTGTTGCTTCAATAATTTGTGAAGCAGTTGTAGTTTGTGAATATACCATAGTCCACTGAAACCCAGAGCAGGGTTTCTGCAATGTCTCGAAGGGACACAAGTTTCAAAATCTCAATTTCAGGCCTTAAAAAGCTTTCAATATTATGAGAATTTCAATTATAGGCCTGAAATTTTGTTTATTTACTTCTCCAATTAATACATCTATTCATGCAATGCCTTTTCTCTCGACCTTTCTCATGTTTTCTTTTAAGTGTGCTTTTATGTCCTTGAGAAATGCTTTGACACATTCTGTATGTTTGTTCAAGTTCTGGGAGAAGAATTCCAGTCTCACTTTATGTGACAAATCTACAAGGCCCAGGCATTAACCCTTCTCTCTGAGCCCTTTTATGTTACTCAAGACTCTTCCTTGGGTAGTTAGTTGTTTTTTTTTTTTTTTTAAAGTATGTTGAAATTACTTTTTTGTAAATGTATGCCATATAAATAGACTGAATTTAATTCCCACTTTCAGCATTGAAAGGCTTCACGTTTTTTTTTGGTTTATATCACCTGAATTATTTGTCAAATGTTCTTAAATTCAAATGATAAGCAGTAAGGGTTTATGTCTACAGGTCATGTTAGAATAGGGCTTCTCTGGAGTACCAAAGTACTTCACACTACAATCACCCAATAATACAAACATTCACACACTAATGGTGGTTAACAATATTGTAGCCACAGCTCGCCTGGGGTATACTGACAAAAGTCAGGTTGCCGTTCAAGCAGTGCCACTGGGTGCTCTGACCACCACCAGCAGGTAATTTATGTCACCAAAAAGTAAATTCTTAGAAGCAATTTTTTTATTGTTATTTTGACATAGTTTTTAAAAATAAAATAACCTCAACTTTGTCATTTCAGTTACTTGGATTTAAACATCAATTATATCTTTAAACATTTGTAAACATTTAGTGTGCTGTTGCCAATTAAAGAGCTTCTGTGAGCGGCAGGTCATACCTGGGGTCCTGGTAATAAAAACATGATGCCTGAATCCTTCTGCTAAGGAAGAGAATAACAACATTTAAAAATGGCACAATTGTGAAGACAGCATACAATTATATATATAAAAAAACCCCAAAAAAATCAATTTGTAAGACTGGAGTTATAGGTTAGTGAGATCTGTGAATAACCAACTGGAAATTGCAAATCTGTGTTTTTCCACCATGAAACTCTGGTGCCACTTCAAATCACATTGTACAGCCTTTGATATGCCACACCATTTGACTAAAATCTCTAGTTTTAAATGTTCCTTGAGGGCAACAACTGCCATCAAGCCTTTGCAGTAGCCAGCAATATCATTTACTTTGTGTTGGAGGATTTTTGACCCCCTCTTTATAAGGCACAAGATTTTTTAAATTCAGGGATATTAGAAGGGTTTTCAAGCATGATCAAAGATCACACTAAACCATCTCAAGTAGATTCGACCTGGAATTTGTATAGACCACTCTGAAACCTTCATTTTTTTTGTTTGTTGTTTTGGTGCCATTTAGAGGTGGACTTGCTGATGTGCTCTGGCTCATTGTCCTCCTGCATAATTCAAGCAAATATGGGGTTAAGGTCTAAAACTAATGGGCATATGTTCTCCTTAAGGAGAGCAGAATTTATTATTCCCTCAGTTACAGCAAGGTAAAGCACAGTTAATTCATGATTTATCAAGGGTGGTAAAGGGCTTGGGGTAGGATTGGGGTTAAATAATTTGAAAAGTTATTTTTGTGATTACTTAGCTTATCTTTTGTATTAAAAGACGTGTTTGATGTTTGATAATCGGATACATTCAGGTGTGACAAAAAAGCAAAAGACTGATTCAGCACCCTCTCCTTGATCCCCTAATTTAGGAGTCTGATTCCTTAAAGGCAGATTTACTACCTTTAGTAATATAAATGCCCCAAACACATACATGTTTAGTGAGAGAGGAATAATCCACCATAGTCACTGGTTTCAGGACTTATGTTTAAACAGGAAACCATTTTTGTGGTGTTTCTCGTGAGTGTGACATACCTTGTATTCTAGGTGGACCAGGTGGAGCAGGTAGAGCATTTAGAACAGGTAGAGCAGGTGGACCAGGAATACCAGGAACACCACGAAGACCAGGATGACCAAGAGGATCAATAGCATAAGTATGAAGGAACCCTCCACGCACTGTTAAATAAAGGAATGGTAATTTATTTTTAAATAACTGCAGAAGCAGTTTGAGTATTAATCATTTTCCTTACATTCTATAAAATGTACTGTTGAGAGGGGCACTTCAAAACCACTTATCACTGTTTGATTATGTCTTTGTAATAAGCTCAACTATTTTCAAGTATTACTGCATTACATATACAGTATTAGGAAGAATAAGAAGTATTAAAACAATTTTTCATATATACCAGGACATTTTTATCAATCTATTTAAACCTTTCAGCCATTTTCCTCACCCCTGTTTACATTTTTTCTATAACTGCGATGTAGTGGACTGGAAGCGTGTTGATGTACCAGCACCCCTGCAAGAACAAGATTGTTAGGTAAGGGATGAATGAAATTACATTACCTTGTGGACATATTTATGTACCTTGAACTTTATGTAGGTATATTTTGTTACAGTGACTTGAGCTTTAATATAGTTTAATTCAAACCTTTGTTGTTGTCTTAGACAAAGTGGTGCCTTATTGAAAAGAGGAGGCAAAATAATGCATGATTTTCTAAATACTTTCCAAATAAAAATCTTAAAATTATGTTGAGCATTTTTATTTAATCAATACTAGAAAACTACTGGCAATCTTGTATGTTTTTATATTTATTTTCATTGACAGGCTCCATATTTTTTGTTGCTAATGAGTTTGCTTTTCTGATTTTTGTGAATTGTATGTTGAACAAGTGTTTGCAGTGTGCAGTGGATTACTAATTTTTCTACAGTAAAGCCTTTCACACAACTGTTTATGTAAGAGAAATGCTTTATAATATGTAAAATGATGTTAAAAATTAAATGGAGAGAATGTCCGCTCTTGCAAGTGCTTGAATAAAATAGGAAGTTTATTGTAATGCAAAATAGTATAGGTTGGTTTTATGCATCTGTCACCTATGATTACATGACCTATTAAGTCAGGCTGAGTGTCTCCACATGTAAAACATAGTTGTCAATTCATTGATTGAAATAATTTATTTTTAAATAATTCATGCATTTCTACGTTACATGTTAACAATTTCTGGTGCAGGTCTATCTCAGCTCATTTTATAGCTACACCTGTTAAAGGCAACACAAAGAGAAAGAGCTCAACTGTAACTTGGACAGACTGTGGCACTTTACTTTGAAGCTGTCGTGTTTCCCCTTCCTTAGGTTTGTGAAGGACTTCTGTGTTCTCCCCCTCAGGCTTGGTGACCACCATGGATGTGAGTGGAGTCACAAAGCTGTACTTCAAGGACAACTCCAAAGTCTCTTCCTTTACTTTTTTTTTCTCAGGTCCAGAAAGAAGCAGCCTGAAAGATAATGTCATTACAGTATGAAAATGTATGAATATTGTTTCAAACTGTGCAACTGATGTTATTACAATTAGCCATTATAAATATTATTGTACAGAAATTATTTCTAAAATCTTAGTTCAAATATAATATGTAAAGATGTATAATAATTGTTTTAAACAAGTTTTTTAAATGTAATAAATGTTTGAAGAGTTGAAAATAAAATAAAAGATCCAAAATTTTTTGGGTTCATAAATGAATCTTGCATCATGCCCTGTCCATTTTCATTGTACTGGGAAAAAGATAATTACCTTTTATTTGATGAGCTAATAGTGACATCTGTGCCCAAAATTATCATTACCTCTGACAAATTAGGGTTTAAACTAATCATTTAACTTCACCAACAGGTTACTTTTGACAGGAAGTTGTATTAACATTTTGGACTGGTGCAGTCACAATTCTGACTTACTCTGAAAAATAAACTGTAGAGGAAGCAAAAGATTTGGGTGATGGTAAGGCAACCTTCCAACTTCAAAGACTTTGAACTCATCACCAAAGAGAAATCATCAGAATACCACTGGAAACATGTACTAAAAAGCTTAGCAGTTTGATTTGCTCCAATGTCAGTAAACTTTTCCACTGTTTATTGTAAATAAAAACAGATACATATTTTTTTTTTCAAAACTAATACTTCTTTTACATTACATTGTTTTATTATCTTTAAAGGAATTTCTATCTTATCTCATGCCAGAAACAAACTTCCTGGTTGGATGAAAATAATTTTAAATCTAAATCTACCAGGTGTGTGATTAATTTTAGGCTTAACTCTACATGCTACTTTATTTCATGAGGAACAAGTATCTGATATTGGGGGATCTTAGGTGATTATGTGGAAAAATAAGACTAATTTTAGTGAGATTTGTAGAATTCAGACTCCCAAAACACACTGGAAATCTTCAGTATTGTTTCTCATATTTGTTTTGAATTGCACAACACAAGACACAGAAGAACCAATTATGACAGCAACACTCAAACCAGATCTTACTTCTCCAGACTAAACCCATGTGAATTATTGAGTATAATTAAAACAATGAGGGAAGATTCCCCCCCCCCCCAAAAAAAAAAAAAAAAAAAAAAATTCCACCTACTCTTTCTCCAGAAGCTGTTTAACAGTGAGATAGGCCCAAACCCTCTGAAGAAGTCCATCAGCAACAGTTCCAGTCGAAGAATCCACAGAACTGTTTGTGTTAGAAAATGTCACTTTTCTTTCACTCTGTCAAAATTAAAAGAATAATTATAATGAGTATATCAGGGCTTTCAGAAGAGTTTTGTGGAATCAGTTTCAACTTTGCTGAGTGGATTGATCCTTACTGAAATGGCCTCAACTTGTGCAGTGAAGGTTTCAATGTTGTTGTCAATGATCTCACCAGCCACCACAATCTCAGAGCCATTATAATACTGACTGAAGTTAGTCTGGGTTAGGTTGGTTCCACCAACATAGATCATGGTGACATCTGTTAACAGAGGAGTGGCCACTTCTTCATAGAAGCCCTGTTGACATGCAGTAAAAGAATGATATGGATGTTTATCTTCTTCACCTTAAACCGTTGACAGTGTGTACAAAAGTAGGAATATATTTTATTATTCATGTCAAATTATTTTGTTGCATTACAGCTATGGACAGTGCCTTGTAAAAGTATTCAGATCCCGTAAATTTCCCCATTTGTCTCATTGCAACCAAAACATCAGTCTATTTTATTGGGATTTTATGTGATAGACTAACACAAATTAGTGCATAATTGTGAAGTGTAAGGCAAATGACAAATAATTTTCAAATTGTATTTTACAAACAAAAACCTGAGAAGTGTGGTATGCAGTTGACATCAGAACTTTAAATCTACTAAAAATATGTTTTCAGAAATTTCCTAATTAGCAAACAAAGCCCACCAAAGCTTAATTTATTCTCTGTATAAATCCAGCTGTTCTCTGAAGGCCTCAGAGGTTTATCAGAGAAAATTAGTGAGCAAACAGCATTATGAAGATCAAGGAATACACCAGACAGGTCTGGGAGGAAGTTGTGGAATGGTTTAAAGCAGGGTTAGGCTATAAGACAACATCCCACATTTTGAGCATGTCACATGGCAGTGTTTAATCCAACATTTAAAACTGAAATAATGACACAAATGGAATCCTTTCAAGACACAGCAGTGCACCTAAACTGATAGGTCAGGCTCAGATAACATTATTCAGTGTCAAGGCTCCCACATTATTCATCCGAAGCTAAACAGTCAACATGCAGTCACGTGATTTCTGGGCGTTCATATTCGCACCCACCTATGGGACACCCTCCCTCTTCAGTATATCACACCCCTACCTGCTGGAGTTCCCACTCCCTCCCTGTGTCATCTATTTTGCTTTTAAAAACTGTCACTTTTCTGCAGACAGCCTGCTTAGTGGGCAATGTCATTGCAATTTCCATCCTGGAGTTTTTAGTCATTTGACAATCCTATTATTATAGTAGTTATTTAGTGAAGAACTGTACAAATGTGCATAATTCCCCACATTAAAAAATGTTCCTCAATAGTATTCATGTCCCCTGTAGGTACAAAAACCAAATGTTGGAAGTGGACTAATTGAAGAGAACCATCAACATCGCTGTCTGAGTGCACTGCTGCAAAAAACATGGCAACAAATTTCCGACCAATCACACAACACTTCGCAGAGAGCTCTGTCGAAATACTTCAATCCGGGCCTGGTGTCGAGAAGGGGAGGAGGACGCCTCCCTGTGAACAAAATGATGTAATTTTCGTCATGCGGTTACATCAATGAGAGCCAATTTTGGCACTTTGGATGAAGAAATTCTGAGGCTGCTCAATTTTGATACTGAAGAAAACAACTTTAGTGGTTTTAGTGCACAGGAGGAGGATGAGGATGTCAATCAAAGACTTCTCCTGGTAGGCTACTGTATTGTTTTTAAAGCAGCTGTATTACAGGCACTGTTTGGGAAAAAGCATTTATGGTATTTATTTGTGTATGTTACTGTATTGTATTTCATTAAAAGTTTAAAAATCTTTCACATCTTTCAGTGTAAATATCTCATGTTACAAAGTGGACATCTGCAGTTTATATACAAGTGTAGCCTATATATTGACTTTTTTTCCCTTTCTTTTTTAAAGTTAATGGGTGCAGCTTATATTCAGGGGTGCTCAACAGTCCTGAAACTACAGTATTAGTCAGATGTGTACTTCACAGATCTAGACATTATGTAAGATTAGCCAGAAGGAGGACATGGATAAAAGACAGCCATAGCAAGTCCTGTTTGCAGTTTGTCACAAGCCGTGTAGAAAAGACAGCAACCAAGTGGAATACAGTATTCTGGTAAGATGAGACCACAAGGAAATGCTTTGGCATCAGGCAAATTACTCACACTTCACATCCCTCTACAACAATCATAATGATATGGTAGTGGTAGCATCATGGTGTGGGGATGCTCTTCTTCAGCATGAACAGGGAAGCGGATTACGGGTGGGATGAGGCATGGAGCTAAATACACGAGTAAAACCTGCTGGAAGCTTAAAAAAGGTTGAGACTTCGGGGGAGGATCATCTTTAAGTAGGACACTGACCATAAATATACAGTCGGATTTACAATGGCATAGTTTACATTAAATCCTATTCATGTTTTATGTTGTTTCAGACAAGGTCTAGACGTTAATTCAATGGAGAATATGTGGCAAGACTTTGAAATTGATCTTCAGAGATGCTCTCTATTCAATCTGACAGCTGTAACAAATAATTAAAGGGGCTTCTTTAAGGTGTTGACTCGAGGGGATTTGAATATAAATCCACAGAATACCTTTTAGATGTTTATTTGTTTAAAACATTTGAAAACCATTAATGAATTCTATTTCACCTTATAATTACAGTACGTTGCATTTTGTGCTGGTCTATCTAATAAAATCCCGATAAAATGTGTCAGTGTTTGGGGTTGTGATGTGACACAATATGAACAGTTTTAAAGGGTCTGAATACTTTTGCAAGACACTATATTCCAAATATGCTAACACTGTGGAAAATACCTTCAGCTGTAAATCTGCATCAGAGTCTTGGTAAATCCTTCGTGCCACACCATTGTTCTGCAGCGACATTTTCTCCAGGAACTCAAAATTGACATCAAACCCAAAACCAAGACAGTAGAGCGGGAATTTCTCTGCAATGGCCTGTTTTACATTCGACTGTATCGTTTTAAGATCTGTCACACCTGAAATAATACAAGATATGCCAGCTGAGCTCAAGACGTTACAACATTTCTGCTGTTACAAACACTAATGGATAAATGCATATTTTCAAAAACAGCATCTAAGATTTTCTGATAATTTTCATCATTTTCACCAAAGCAGCACATACTGGGGTTGATCAGCAAAGCCCATAGAGATAATTTAACATAAACATTCAAAAATAACAATTTCATGTTGTAAACGAACACAAATGACCCGCTGAGGTGCAGGGAAATAAATTTCAATTATGTATATGGATTTGCAGGTATTATGTAACAAAGTACATACACATTAGATATGATCCGCAGGACCTCTGTTTTGTAAGTCACCTAAAATGCAACATTCATTTGGCCAAATCATAATCTTATTCATACAGGTAGACTCCCAGGACTTTTAGGGAAAAATAAATACTCCATGACCTTGGTTGAGTGTCACGGTCCATTTTTCTGAAAGTATGACAGCTCAAAAAAAAATTGACAAATCAAGAGCACGAAATGTGAAAGTTTCTCTCAGATGAGACTCAACAAAAAAGCTTTATTCAGATGATAGTCTTTTTTTTTTAATTTAGAAGTTAAGAAAGGTATAAAATTATCCATAATAAGCTCTTATTCAACCCACAAGGGGGAACTGCCAGCCTGTAATGAAGATACAATTACTTCGAACTATACAGGCATAAATCTCTGGCAGACACTATAATACATGAGTGACTTTTTGAAGCAAAACTGTATTTAATGCCTAATGATCATACTGCATAAGGTTGAACAATAATGCGGTAACGCTTTTGTTTTGAAGAAATCGTGCTGTATTTTAATATAAACCTACACTTAAACACTAAGATCAACACATAAAGGCATTGAATTTATAGCCTGATAAGTTTCTGTCATGACAGAACTCAAAAAATAAATTTATTGAAGTCAAATTTATTTAAACAAGAAGGCTCCACTGCCTATTTTACCATTGCTATTTAGTTGTAAAGCAACTGTCTGCACCTGTCCAAGCAGAAATTAAAGAGCAGATGTAAAAGTCACAAACAATACTAAAGATCACTTGGGGAATAGCTGAGTCTGGGTTTGCAAAACCTGCAATTACAGTGACATAATTGCACCTTCGTGGACAGAAATTCTTTTTAAAGTTTACATCATTTCATTGTGTGTTTTTGTGTTTTAACCTGCGGTAGGGTCTCCATCTGTGAGAAGTATAAGGATGGAAGCTGAACCTTCTCTAGGATGTGCATTCAGCATACGGGCTCCTTCCAAAACTGCTGCATTGATGTCTGTAGCTGAAAAAGAGAAAAATTACATACGGTTACATGCTGCTGCTACATGTTTAAATCATATTTTAATGTGAAACCTTACCTCCTCTGTCATTAATATTACGAGCAAACTGTTTGGCCCCCTCCAGATTTAAACTCGTTGCCTGAACAAGTTCTCGCTTCCAGTGAACTATTTTGTTATCAAAGCTAATAAGACCAAAGAAGTCATCTTCTACCAGGTCATTCAAAATATGGATTAAAGCTGTCCGGGTCTGTGCAAAAACATGTCAATATAAGTATTTTGGGATTAAAACATTAAAACTATTTGTTTCAAGTTTATTCTTAAATTGTTGTTTTGAAAAGTGAACAAAACGATAAATTATACTAGTACATCTAAAAAAAAATTAAATATTGTGTAAAAGTGCAATGTTTCAGTCATTAACAGTCATTTTATAGAGATTCATTACACATTGAGTTAAACAATTCAAGTTTTTCCTTTTTTGGATTTTTAATGATTAAGGCTTACAGGTAAAGAAACCCCAAAATTCAGTGAAAATTAGAATACCATATTAGACCAATCAAAAACGGATGTTTTAGGCACAAATATCAGGCTTCTTAGAAGTAGGTACATTTCTATGTACTCTTTAATACCAGGTTGGGCCTCCTGCTGCATGAATTACTGCATCAATGCACCATGGCATAGAGACAATCAGCCTGCGGCACTGCATAGGTGTAATGGAAGCCCAGGTTGCTTTGATAGCTGCCTTCTGATCATCTGCCTTGTTGGGTCGGACATTTCTCATCTTCCTCCTGACAACAGCCCAAAGATTTTCTATGGGGTTCAGGTGGGGCTGGGCAATATGGCTAAAAATCATGTCACAATATAAGCATTTCATATCAGTTGGTATTGATAATTATTGATTAGTTTTTTGTTTTAAATATCTAAAATATTGCCAAACTGGTGACGCAACCTTTCCTCTTTAATCCACAATTTCCTCTTGAGCAGTTGTACTCATTTTCTCCTTTCACTCCATGTAATGAAGGTCTTCATTACTTATTCTGGTACACTTAAAATGCTGATTGAATATTTTGAAAAAACAAATTACACCGAGAAAGAGATTAAAAAGCGCCAAAAAGTGAACAGACAACAATTTTTCGCTGTTAGTCAACTATACCATACCCCCTTTTAAAAAGAGGAAAAATCAAAATGAGTCGCCAAGTTAGCTGATGATTTATTGACTACGCATCTTGCATGCCTGTGTAGCAGACACATGACTGCCAGTGCATCCGTTTTGGCTAGCTCCATTAGAACTGTCGCTCCCCTCTGCACCTAACCTAACCTGACAATGAGTCAAAAGAAAAAACATATAATAAAAGTAGTTACTTACGTGCACATGGCACCATGATTGTCAAATAGACACAACCCCCCCAATGTTGGACCCAAAGTTACGCCCTTGGATTAAAGTATTTTATTTTTGGTTTGTGAGTGTTTTTAGTGTTTTAATGTGTTTTTAGAGATGTTTAGTGATAGATAATGATTGTTAAATAAAGTGTGTTAATGTTTTAGCTACTTTGTAGATGTTTGTTAACGTTTATATGTTGACTTCCCCTGTTTCATGGTAGGCCTCTTAATTGGAGGGGGTAGTAGGCTATAAAATAATGCCTGTTAACAACATTAGGGAGCTGCTGCTGAGACCATGTGTGACCTGAGAAACAGGGTTCTCTACCTGTATCTGATCAGTGATGGTGAATAAACACCCAGTGGGTCTGCACCTTTTCTCTGCCTCAAGTCTACTGATTAAACCACCCACAAAGGGCCATTCTAACACTCCACCCTATGCTTATTTTCAAGCAGCGATGTTAGAAAGCCCGCATTGTTTATGAGTAGTCGTCTTGTTTACTGAGCTAAATTCTGTTTAGTTATAGCTCGTTTCTTTCTAAGTTTCATAATTCCTATGCTCTTAAATGCACCGTAGCTGGTCCGACTATAGTTCACCAGCGTCGGACACGCTAGTGAACGTGCTGCTTGCGTTAGAGTTGGTCTCTCCCGACACAGACAGAATCTTGCTGTTCAAACTTTACCCTACACTTTCCCGGTTTACTGCTGTGTGTAAATGCCAGAAGATGAGCTTAATGACCTTATATAATTTAGTCGGGATGTTAATATCATGTTAATGTATATTTAAGTCATGCAGAAGTTAGAGTTGCATGTGTTGTACTGTTAGAACTAATAAGGTAAGTCATGCTATCTGTGTGCCTTGTGTGAGACGTTTGTTTACTTTACATGATACCTTTAATATACTTTATATTTATTGCTGAATATAGTCCTTTAGTTGTCTTAATTATTACATTATGTTTGTATTTCCTATTTCTTGTTTTGTTATTTCAGAAATTAAATCAACCCCAAACTGGATATCTGTATCAGTGTTCTTTAATGGGAGTACAACTTCGTACCTTGCCGCTCTAAACCAGTTAATTGTCCGGAGAACAAGAAAGCTCTCCTTTTTTGCTCCCACATGCTCAGGTACTGTCTCTGCGTCCTTGCGTCTGGTTGCGCTGACTCTCAACATTGTCATGGCATATAAAACAGTTTGATGTAAATACTGTGTCCTTCCGAGCAGTTTTCTGAGCGAGTCAGAGCGTCACCAAGTACGTGTCCACGGTCGTAAAAATATACCTTCGTGTGGACGTGTGCAGCAGACGTCCGCTTTGAGTCCGCCTCGAGAACGAGCGGACACCCGAGGAGTGAAGTATGTCCGAGTATGTTGGAGGGCAGCATGAAACTGCTACTGCGCATGTCACTCAACAAGTCGTTGCTAGCTAACCAAAGAGTGAGTGCCTTAGTTGATGCCGCCAACCTTTCTTAGATGGCCGTGAGAGGTTGAGCGGCGAAAGATTTTCTTCTGCCTACATCTCCCAGAATGCGGTTCTGGATCCCAGTTCAGTGAAATTATCAGAATTCTTTCGGATGTACAGTTTTTGTATTGATATTGATCACGTGTCTAGCGCAATAGATAACATTATCATTTTAACACCCAGCCCTTGGTTCGGGTCCGGGAAGTTTGCTGGCTAATCAAGAACAGGAACATCATGGTCACTGAACCAGCTTTTGGTGCCTTTGGCAGAGTGGGCAGGTGTCAAGTCCTACTGGAAAATAAAACCAGTATCTCCATACAGCTTGTCAGCAGAGGGAAGCATGAAGTGCTCGAGAATTTCCTGGTGGACGTTGCATTGATTGTGGACTTCGGAAAACACAGTGGACCAACACTACTAGATGACATTGCACCCAAACCATCACTGACTGTGGAAACTTCACACTGGACTTCAAGCAACGCGCCTCTGCACTCTTCCTCCAGATCCTGGGATTCAAATGAAATGTAGGATTTACTTTCATCTGAAAACAAGACTCTGGACTATTGTGCAACAGTGCAGTTCCTTTTCTCCTTAGTCCAGGTAAGACACCGCTGTTGTCTCTGGTTGAGGAGTGGCTTGATACGGGGAATTCAACATTTGTAGCCCATGTCTAGTATTCGTCTATTGTGTCTGAAATGGATTTTGCTTAACAATCCTCTCAAGGCTGTGGTTTCCCCCATTGCTCATACACCTCTTCCTACCACACTTCATCTTTCCACTCAATTTTCTTTTATTATGCTTGGATACAGAACTCTGTGAACGACCAGGTTATTCAGCAATGACCTGTTGTGTCTTGCCATCCTTATGAAGGTTGTCGACCTTATGAAGGATGTCTTCTAGACATCTGTCCAGTCCGCAGTTTTCCACATGATTGGGTAGCTTACTGTCCCAGAGTGAGAGACTGTTTAAGGCTCTGGTGTTTTGAGTTAATTAGCTGATTAGGGTGTAACACCACGAGTTTCCAGTAATGACCTTTTTCACAGTATTCTAATTTTCTGAGACACTGAATTTGGGGGTTTTATTTAAGCCATAATCATTAAAATTAGAAGAAACAAAGACTTGGAATATATCACTCTGTGTGTGACGATTCTATATGATTTGAGTTTCAGTTTCTGAGATGATTGGCAAGAAATATTGTATTTTACGCAGTATTCTAATTTCTTGAGATGTACTAGTAAATACTTCACCTGTTCCATTTTTTTGCCGTGCATTGAGCCACTTTGATCGATAACAAAGACCACATTCTTAGGTATTCGTGGAAGATTAGATGGAGCAAAGTGATGGACAAAATATCCATCTGAAGTCTAGGAAGAAGTGAGAAAGATGCTTGTTGAAAAGATTGCTACCACAAAAATTAATGATCTATTAACTATTGATATGAGTCTTATGAACTCATATTCATGTTTGTATGTAGAATGCTATTGAAAGCTTCTAATCTGAACTATTTTACCTTGATGTCTCCCAGTCCATTGTCTCGGTTAACGTCATAAACAATAACCAGATCTCCATTCATACCTTGATCTCCACAGCTGTCACATGATTTTTGCTGTTCTTCGGTGGGATAGAAATGCACCCATGCCTACAAACCAAATGAATTAGTCATTAAGCTGATTGAATCCTCTGCTCTTAAAAATTGTCTCATATTTAGCAGATTTAAATGGTCTACATATTCCTGGTAAAATCTCAGAATTCTGTGATGTTAAAAGATTAGACCATGATGGATCATCTGAAAATCCTTTCTACTTTTAAAGTGACATTTATAGAGAATATAGGATACTGTTGTCCAATGCAGAACACAACCAGTACTAACCAGAATTTGCTTTGCCTTCGTCAATGTTACTGGCTGCTCTTGGCAGCTATCCTGACCAATTTCCATCTTTTCTTTTTATCAGTGATGAAGAAAGCTGGAGCTTTAGTAATGTAACTGTTGTTAATATTTCCTCCAATTATAGAAGACTATCTTTAATGTATCAACGTGTTTAGAAACAGAATACTGTGGGATTTTTACACTCCTCTCCTGACTGATACTTTTGTGCAGTTAGATCATTTTGATTCTTTGTAACCACTCTGAAAACTATAGCTATAGTTGAATA
Source organism: Anableps anableps (assembly GCA_014839685.1). Classification (NCBI taxonomy): domain Eukaryota; kingdom Metazoa; phylum Chordata; class Actinopteri; order Cyprinodontiformes; family Anablepidae; genus Anableps; species Anableps anableps. The sequence continues at coordinate 19,231,217 of CM026069.1, forward strand.
AAACAAATTAGCAAACCTTACTTGGACACCTCAACTTTATATTCCTATTGTTTAAAAACCCCATAATTAATGGCAGATGTGTACTAAAGAAGACTAAACACTGAAATCTAAAGGAGCTTTAACAAAGTGTTAGGTAATTAGCATGTTATTGCAACCAAGTTACTTAAACATTCCTTTTTTTTTGTTTTACTTTTTTTCTTCTAGATATTTGTTTTTCAGTTGAATTGTATAGGATATAGATCACATTAAAGGTGGAAAACATTGTGAAGCAATTTCCCACTGTCTCATTTTTCGAGTTGTAGTAAATAGTTAATTAGCTTAATAATATAATGAACAAATAATGCTAAATTATAATCCAATTTTTTGTTTTTGTTGATTGTTATTTTAAAATGTCATTCCTGATTGCTTATTAAATATGTTCATATACTATTTTTGACCAAGATCTGTGCAAAGATAACGGCAAGTCAGATCATTCAATGTAGAAGTATGCCATAATTTATATGTTTGGGTAACATTAAAGCTGAAGATAAAATTGAAAGTAGCATCAGAACCAGCTGTACCTGTTTGTCAAGATGTGTTTTGGTGATGGCATTAGCCAGGGCTTTGGTGCTCAGTCCTCCTTTCACATCAATGTAACTGATGCCAGCTTTCTCATAAATGTACACGTCAGTCTAATCAATGATAAAATAAACATTAGCAGCATTAACATTTATCATAACTTCTTTTACTCCGCAGTAATTTTCTTAATAAAAAGCAAACCTTGAAGTCTTTGACAGGCTTCATGGGTCGAGCATGGATCTGCATCTCATATTTGCCAAGTGTGCGCTTCAGCAGTTCCTCATAGGTGAGTTCAAAGGTCACCTTTTTGTGGGCTGCCACGTTTACTGAAGTTTTAAATTCCTCCATGGTCCTCCCCACAGAGCTACAACAGAAAGTATTATCCTCGCAGAACTCACACAAGTTCACTTTTAAAATGTTTTAAGAATGGAAATATAAAGATAGGCAAAGTAAAAGCTTAGGAGAACATACTCTGTATCAAAAACAAATTAATGCTGTATGCATAAGACCTAAAAGTAAATGAATCCATCAACACATATACCTGACAATCCCAGCACTCTGACCACGAGACACAGCCTCAGTGTACTGCTGCTGAGCCTTCTCCTTAGTTTTCACAATTCCATCATAAACTTGACCATCAATAAACCTGCAGGGTTAAAACAAAACTATATGTATATATATATATATATATATATATATATATATATATATATATATATATATATATATATATATATATATATATATATATATATATATATATACAATGTTTTGATAGTTTTTATATATATATATATATATATATATATATAAATACTGAGGAACCTATATGAAAATTTCATTTCCATCATATATGGATAATATGATGTCAGATATTGATTGTGCGACATATATTCTTAGCAATAATATTTAAATTGTTTCATAAAGAAGTCAGTAGAATTGCAGAAGTAGCCAAAAGCAGTGACAAACAGATTGCCTTAGTTTCTGCAGCTTCATGTGTGTTTGTGTGACATGACCTGTTCAGCAGAGGCTTTGATCCTTCCCACAAACCTGTCCATGTGAGAGAGACCTGAAAGTTTTGTTTTCACATAAGTGGAAACCCCTACAAAATTGCTGCTAATTGTTATTAAAGAGTCAATTAAATCAGAGAGGAAGTTAGCTATCATTAGCCCAGTACTTTAGCGAACTCCTCCACTGTCAGCAGAAGCTGAAGGAGTTTACTGAGGTGTTTGCAGCCATTTGTAAGTAGGTTTGCCATCATCTTGGGGGAATGCTTTTACAAGAAGCGCACACAAAAAAGGTGATGTCACTGTAACAGTCATTCTGCTGGCTGGACGTGTTACTTGGCAGAGCAAACAAAATCTGCAAGTAGAGAGAACAGATCTGACTTTGAGCACAAGAGGAAGGATGTAAAACAAGAAAAAATATGGTCATGAAGCGTTAAATCTGAGAACATAAAGTTTTGAGGGAGAGCAAAGCATAGGAAGCAGGAGTTTCATGAGTGTGAAAACAATGTTTTGATAGTGAACATTTGAGACTGACAAAAAGGATTCTTGCAATTACTGTGAATTGAAAACGAATGCTATTATTTTTAGAATAAATATTTTCCCATATAGACATGTTTAGGTAAAGTGTTGCCTGGAGAAAAGGCTCCCCTGGAGATGCTCTGGGAGAGTAAAATGTAAACTGCTGTCAAGAAAAACAGACAGTGTCCTGAGCATCTTTGGTGAGTGTGTCAGTAAGCTGTTGGGCAAAATCACTCCAATGTAGTCTTTGTAACACAGCTGAAATACAGTGACTAGATTGTTATTTGATTATTGACTGAAGTACTAAAAGAAAAAAAAAAGTTTTTTATTTTCAGGTGAAACATATGTGAGCTACACAGTTTTACAAAAAAAAAAAAAATGCCCATAAATATTATATTTTCTGTTGTATTGAAATGTATTTTGTTTCTTAAGTTTCATATCAGTAGGTGCAAATTAAGAACTTAAAGGTTTGAAATTATGTCATTAACGGGAAAATCATAAAAAAATATCATCAGATTATTTATTTTCGATGTTAAATACTCCTGATATTAAAATATGTTTCACTCACATTCTGAATCTACTGATGAAGGCATTCTTGGGAATCTGGACGTGAAATTCAATTTCTTTTGATTCATTCATGCGATTCGCCACACGGCTGGTGATGACAGTGCTGGCATATCGGCTGGTCACAGTGGAGTTGATGTGAAAGCTGTAAATGTCCCAGTCGTCCTGTTTTAAACACAGAAGATCAAATTTCAAGAAGGTGAGAGATCAGTTCCATTGGCTGACATCTAATCAAAGCTGAGAAAATAATGAGTTTGTGGGTGAAATCAAGTACGCCCCAATGTCTTTAATGTTTATCTTAGTGGTAACCTTGTAAAAAAAAAAAAAAAAAAAAAAAAAAAAAGCATCACTAGGGGACTCAAAAATCCTATTTTGTGCTTTTAAAGGCGAAAAGTCGCCACTCTGAAGTCTTCATTTACACATAAAAATGTAACATTAGTGTCAAAGTATTTAACTGCCAGAGCTAGGAAATTAATCCCAGAAACTTTCTTGTTTTAACGAGATATAAAAATAGGTTCCTCTGACATATTATGATTTTTTTTTTAAAAACACATAATTCATTTCTTTCTTTTTAAGGGGTGTATTTGACTTTATAACGGTAGATTGTCCCAGTGATGTGACTGAGTTAATATTTATATTCACACAACTTTAGTATATAAGCAACATATATTCTCTCTCTCTCTCTCTCTCTCTCTCTCTCTCTCTCTCAAGTTAAAGCCTGTGCATCAAATGAACCCTGACTATTTTGGAAAAGAACAATCAATTCTTGGTTGTGAAACAGGTCTTTCATCTCGTGTCAGAAAACAGGGGCCTCTTGGCCTGTCCTCAAATCCCCTACAGTTATGCTATAAACGTCTAAGTAGTCTTCTTTTTGACAGGAAACAAACAATGTTATGATTCCAACACTTTACCATATGTTATTTCAACCCTTTGAAAGCCAGAATCATATTTTTAAATGGTACTAAACTTGCTTTTGAATCTACATTATTTTGTGATATTCTGTGCTACAAAGAGGTGGATCCTATAAAAAGACACAGCAATTTAATGAAACATTTTTTTTTGCAGTCACAGTATCTTGATTTTCTGATATTGCTTTAGTTTGATGTGCTAATAAATCCTTGTTTTAAAATAGGGCTATTTAATGACTGATGTGTTTAAAACAAGATTTGATATAAATGACTAAATCACTTAGGACACATGGTTTGAAGTGTGATTTTTCTGCTGCATTTTTATCTTATTTCAAAGGCTTATAATAAAGCTCTTTTTAAATGAGTCCAATCTGGTCTTTTCTTAACTTTTTTTTACAAAGACAGAAATTGTGATTAAAACTTTGTGGCATCTCATTTTTAAGCAAAGTTTACATAAAAAGGTTCTTAGAGCACAGTAGAAGTGATATTCTGATTCTCCGCACCAGCAACAATTTTGAGAATGAAAAAGCAACATAATATTAGGTGTAATTAGGATAGTAAAAAAGTGAAGCACAATTGCATATTTCTGAGTAGTCTTGCCACAAAAAGAATCATCTAGGAACTTGCAGACAGTAGTTGACAAACAACTCTGAACTGTCTTGAAAAGCTTAAAGCTGTGATGCAACAGGCAGACAAAAAGAAAGTGAAACATGTGGTATCTGTGACATTTCAGTGATTAAAAACTAATATTTTAGTAATTTCTGTCTTCCTGCAGTTTGGTTATCTGTCCTTTCTGTTGTCCAACTGTTACCTTGTTTGGTAGCGCAGCAGCCACAGCCAGCAGAAGCCCAAACAGGGGGAGACGCACCACTGTTCTTCTCATTATGCTTCCAGGCAGAATTCAAAGGCAGCTAAAACTGTCTTGAGTTCTACTAATGTCAGCTTTTGATTGTTCTTATTTTAAATGGTCATTTTTACCCTTAGACTCCTCCTTCAGCTCACACATTATTACAAAACAGACGTACGCACAAACACACACATAAAAAAAAAAAAATCCACCCATTGCACCCATCCATTAATTCACTGCCAGAAAAGCTAACATTGTGTATTTAACCTTTACTCTTTACACTGAAGGACCAGCTTGTGTACTTTTTCAGGACTTTGTCAGCAAACAGACAATGGAACAGGAGTTCAAACATTCAACCACAAATCAGTTGAAAAGAGATAATTTGAGTCTTTCCTTTCCACATCCACTTTTATTGAATTAAACAAGTATGTGATAGATGTTTGCTGCTATCAATGACATTATGACATTTTTTAAGCAATAATACATGCTTGTTTAGATCTGACAAATCAGTACATTCTCATCAAGAAAATGTTTGTACAAAGAATATTTTTAAGATATCAGCTATAAAAGAAAAACAGTGTAACAAGGTATGAGTCAAAAGCCAAAAAGTAAAACAGTTGCATTACCTATTACAATGATATGTTCAAGCTTTCACATTGAGCTTATATCATTATGTCATCATATACCAATCAACAACCAATAAGTAATCTTTCAGACTCTTAACACTTTATAATTTAGGCCAAGAAACATGATTCAATTTAGTTTTTTCCCTTTGAACATGGCATGTAATAACTGTAAAGTTTTGTTTTAGTGGGGTTTTTTTTTGTTTGTTTGTATATTTATTTATTTGTTTTGTTTTTTTTTTTTGTGCATACAAATACCTTAGATGCGACCTTTCACATACTTTTAACTGTTTTCTTTTTCTTTTCTGGATTTGGACCCAGTGCTGCTTCCATAAATATTTCAAATATCAGTGTCTTTGTTACCGTGAAATGTATTGATGTGAAGCTTTTTGTTTAAAACATGCCAATGTGTCCTTTAGATATGAATGATCTTATTTTTATAGAGTAAAAATTCAGAAAAGCTTTTTTATTAATTATATTTTTATAGAGCAGAATTAGATGAAGGCAACATTAAATACTATTGATTTTTATGACTGCAATTGTCAAAAAGCAATGTGTAATGAATTAGTGCCATTTTTTTCAAAGACAACTTCAACTTTCAGTATAAAGCAGTTATCTAGTAATACTGTGTGTTTTTAACTGTAAAAAATCAATTTTAAAGTTGACACAAAAAAATACACTGTGGTAGTGAGAGGGCTAATTTTTAAAACACTGAAATACAGGAGAGGGAAACATTTATCGTTTCATTTATTGGCTGTCTAATGCACATATACAGCCACATGCTTCCTAAATCCCATCGCCGATTGGCTGACCAGCCCGGATGACATTTTTCTCTCCAGGGAGCTGCAAGCTCGGGGGCCTAAACTCAAAAACCAGTAAAAGACCTGAAAATGAATCCAGCAAAATCCAGCACAATATAGATGTGTCATCGTATTTGTGCACTATCTGCTTTGTAACTTTTACAAAAATTAGATTTTTTGCATATTTGTTAAAAGTGTCACCATGTGACAATATGTTATGAGACAGATAACTGTGAAAAGATCAAGCTCCTCCATCTCCTCCCTGAGCTACTATTACCGTCTAAAGAAATGCACTGCTCCCAACCTAAAACAACCAATCAGAGCCAGGAGAAAGGAATTAGTGTTGTCAGTCACCCTCGTGTACGCACTGCTAAATGTGCTAATGATGAAGAAACAACTTGCTGTTCCAGGAGAACTGTTTATGCCCGTCATCGGTGACCATGCTAACTAGCATTAAACCAGCTATAGCTTAGCAAAGAGCAAGGGGGAGAGTGTGAGAGGTGCTTGCATGAGGGTGATTGACAGCTAAGACCCTCCTCCTGGCTCTGATTGGTTGTTTCTGACTGAGCAGTGTATATCTGTAGTTATACACTGCTCTGGAGCACTGGGAGAAGGCAGGGGAGCTTGATTTTTTTTTCACAGATTGTCTGTCTTATATTATACTGTCACGACACAATGACAATTTTAAAATTTGTAAAAAACATATTTTTCAAAAGTGACATACTGCAGTTTTAATTGCCCTCCTTCTTCCAAATTTGGAAGATATTTGCCTTTAGATATTGTAACTCAAAATTATGCTGAGAAACTCAATTGTTTAAACTTTATAATATTTTGTATGTTAATTTCTAGAAATATTTGTTTATATTGTGTTTTTGTTGTATTTTGTTCATCATTTCATTAAGTAATCATTGAAAACTAAATCATGACGTGATTCTGGATAAATATGCTCCCTAATTATTTGTAATATATTTGACTACAAATAAATCCTATTTTTGATAATAACAAAAAAATGTATTTAAAATTGTGAGAAGATAACTCCGATTACAAAGAATTTCACCTTCAGACCAGTTGTTCAGTTTGTACGAATTTGATGTATTTCAGTACCAATTCCACTACATTCTTTTAAGTTTAGCAGGGTAAAAAAAAAAACAATTAGAAAATGTATTCTAGAAACATAGAAATTAGCTGTTTAAACCATTAAAGGTATTAATAGGATGTGATATTTGACTTGTGTTTCTGGATGAAGTTGTAATTTGTACTTTTTCTGAATTATTTATGATGACTTTCAGTTAAATATGGGCAACAAAGAAATCATTCAAAGGTCTCGGCAGGACAAAGTCATCTGAAATAAGCCAACAGCCCACTTCTATGGGATTACTAATCCTGTAGTCAACAGCTCTGGAGCTGCAAAAGAAAAAGAGGAAAATCTTTAAACTGCTTTCTTCTCTGTTGCAAAAAAGTGTTGACCAAAGGGCAAAATGTACCTTTGAACATTAGTCTCTCTGTTTGTCATCTTCACTTTTGTGCGGCCATCTTGATGAACTTCTTCATATTGTACTTGATTTAAAGCTGTACAAAAAAATCCAAAAACAAAACAAAACACAAGAACTAAAATTACCAAACATTTACAAAACAATACATCCCCAGCCAACAGTGTGATTTATGGCATGCTGCCTAATAGTTGCAAAAACAAAACAAAAAAAAACTTTACGTAAGGTAGGAATATAAACTAAAACAGAAATGTCACTTACCTAAAAGTCCTTCAGTATTGCCAGCAGATGGTGACTGTCTTAAAACAGGCCAAAGGAATTTCTTCCCATCTTTCTTATGAACTAAGATGGCCACACGCACATCCCCATCCGTAACTTCTGTTTCATTGTTCCCTCTGATCACTGTAAATCTAGAAAGACAGACATCGTTTGGAAATACGTTTTGCCGTGAAAGTCTTTAACAACCTTATATCAATGGGAATAATGTTTCTGATCATTTGCATTCTTGCTCCAGTGTTGATGTTTTAGTGGTGAAAATTAGGTTATATAATGTCTTAGTTACATTGACCAATCAAATCATTAAATAGCAACATATCAAATGCAACAAAGATAGGTAGAGACAGTTGTAGTGTCTCAGAAAATGAGTGACCCAGATGGAGTCCTGGCTTTAATGTGAGAGAGAACCTTTTGAGGGAGATGAAGGTTAGGGTGATGGCAAGAGGCCTTCCAACCTCAAAGGCCTGGAGCTCGTAACTAAAGACAATTCATCAAAATTCCAGTGCAAACATGCAAAAAGGTTGTCGACAGTTATAAGAAGGATTTGAGTGTCAATGATGTTTGATATTTCCACTTTTTTTTTTTTTTTTTTTTTTTTGGTAAAAATAAATTAAAAAAATAGTTAAGTTTTTTAACAGATGAAACTCTTCACTTGGTTGTATTAGCTTTTGAGAGATGCCTCTCTCATTTTTTTTTTTCATTTTTTTTTATCAGAAACAAGCTTTGGAGTTTTATGAAAATAATCTGAAATCTAAATCTGTCAGGTATGAATAATCTCTCTGTTACTCCAAGCTTTGGATGATCACTGAATCAGTGAATCAATCCATTTATTGTTTTCCATCTAAAATGCTGTTTTACTCCACACTGAATTTTCTATGACCAAAAAGTTCAATTTAATTTGACCAGAGCGTGTTTTACCACATGGTTGCAGGATCACCTCCATGACCTGTGACAAACTGCAGAGAAGACTCATTTTGGCCTTCTTTCAACAAGTCAAAAATCTTGCAACTCTTTTATAAAAGCCAGATTTCTGGAATGCAAGACTAATAGTTGTCCTGTTAACAGATTCTCACACCCATGCTGTCAATATCTACATTTCCTCCAGAGGTTTGCAGTTGTGCCATACTCTTTCCATTTTCAGATGAGCTTCTTCTCTGTTCTTCTTCTCTGTTTGCTCACCAATGTTTCTTTAAAAAAACCTTTACAGAACAGCAGGATTTATTAAAAGATTGCATTCCATACAGGTGGTTTCTATTTATTCATTAAGTGGCTTTCGAGGGTGATTGGTTGCACTGGGTTTTATTTAAGGGTAAAAGTGTAAAAGGGGCTGAATACCTATGCACACCATACTAATTAGATCTTAATTTTAAAAAAAAAGAACAAAAAGAAAGGAAAACCATGCATCACTTTCTTTCCATTTACCAGTAATTCCACAGTTATTTGGTCTTCTATTTTGGTCTATCACATAAAATCTAAATAAAATACATTGAAGTTTGTGGGTGTAATTGTGTCAAACTTTGCAAAGCTCTTTAGATATAAGCAGACAAACCTTAAACACAGCTATATTTCAGATGTAGTCATTTCCATAACATTAATGGATATATAGTATTTATTTACTGTGCTCTCTCTGCTAATCATGTATGTATAAGTTCTGCAACTTTGAATCAGTTTGGTAAACGCTGCTTCACATAAGAATGTAGTCCTTTGGGAATACTTAACTGTTAAACAATATTGAACATTTAGGAGCAAAGTCACCTTCCAGCTGTGATGGGATCCTGTCCTGTGTGGCGGGTTACATTTTGTCCCTGTTGAAGACTGATTCTCTTTGTGTCAACCTTAATATGGTGGTCAGCGCCGACATGGATGACAATCTTTTTGAAGCCACCGTTTGTTATTGAGTCCAACATACCATTTATATAAAGCTCTAAAGGGATGAGAAACAGGTCATGTCTACATCACTACTCAACTGTGGAAATGAAATCATGAGCCATGAGAGTTGCTGCTTAATCAACTACACTGAGAGAAAAATCAGAGTTGTCTGTATCATGATGGTGTATCTGTTTGGCTACATTCACATTGTTGTTCTTCCACTTTAGCATCTATAATTTCTAAAGTTTTTTGGATTGGTCTATCCTGGTAAAGAAATCATAGTTTTACCAAACTTTTTTTGTCCTATGCCCACGTAGGAAGAAACGCACAAGTTATGATACTGACCTGTGCTGGGATGGTGAAGAAGCTTAACAATTACAGCTCCAGTAATGTCAAAACAGAGTGGATAAGTGTCATTCACAGTTTTCATCAAAAATCTGTGGGAAACAGGAGCTAAAAGAAAATGACAGATGGTGTTAAGGAGATATTTAAAAAAAAAAAACATTTTCAAAAACATCTGAAGTATCCAAAGCTGCATGTTTGCAAATTTCATTATCACTGTTCAGTTGAAATTCAGCTTTATTGGGCTCTAAACAGAAGAGTTCAAGGGGCATTAAACACAAAATGCAACAAAACTCTAGCCATAATAGCCTAGAGCACAGCATAACAGAAATAAAGGTGTTTTAATCATCACAACACAAAAATATTTAAACTAAAGTAAAATATCACAAAATAGAGCTGCAACACAAAAACACAGCATTTCCTCCTTCATATAAATAAATACCGAGGTCATTGTCACTTACGGTTTCTAAACCGTAAGTGACAATCTGCAACCTCGAAACATCACCAAAAGAATTGGTTTATTATATAAACTTTTAATGACCTTGCCTTTTGCTCTCTTTTATTTGTGTTTTTTTTTGTGTGTGTGTTTATGAAGTGAAATGAAACGTGAACAGGGCATATATGCATTCAAGTTGCCACAATCACACAATTACATGCACAAACAAGGAGCATAACAGCAGCTAAACATGTCCAAATAATTTGCTACCGGTATGACTGCGGGTGCGACGGATACACTGAGTTTTTCATGTCTTGTTATTTTATTATCATTATAATCAGTAGTAGGAGTGATATTATCTGCCACATCACATTTTGGAGTTGCTTTCTTTCAGCAAGTCAAGAATGTAGGTCAGAGTTGGTGGAAAGATAGAGCTGAAAGAGGGCAGTCTTGTTAGCAAACCTTCCAGCAGGACAACACCCTTAAACATACAGCCATAGCTACTTTAGACTGATGTAGATCAAACCATACATGAGTGTTCGAATGGCTTATTTAACATGTAGACTTCAGTGTCATCACAAATTTGTGGCAAGACTTGAAAACTGATGTTCGCAGGTGCACTGCAGCCAATCTGACAGAGCTTGAGCAAGTTCGTAAACACGAGTGGGCAAAATTTTGGTGATTTTGGAGCTTTATATATACACACACATATATATATATATATATATATATATATATATATATATATATATATATATATATATATATATATATATATATATATATATATATATATATATACACACACACATATATATATATATATATATATATATATATATATATATATATATATATATATATATATATATATATATATATATATATATATATATATATACTACTACTACTATTTGCAGTAGTATGTGCAGGAAAATGTTCTATAAGGGTGACCCAGGAGACCTTAATGTAGGAAAGTACTCAGAATTTTAAAACCATGTATCATCTTCTTTCTGCTTCATAACCTATGCTTTAATATGTGTTGGTCTCAGGCTAGCTGACAGCCTTGCCTGGGGAACGAAGCCGGTCCCCCACGTATGACATTCTGTAAATTGCAGAAAATTAACTAATCTCCATCTTTTCAAGACAAGATTGATATTGTATTCTCGTTCTTCTTTCCATGTTTGCTGCTGTTCTCCCTTTCACGTCTTCCTCCTCCTATCTGCTGCATACATTTGAATTTTTAAATTTTCCTGTTTAGAACAGTTTCTAAATTATATTTCTGCTGTAGAAAGCTAACAGTGGCACAAATGTAAAAAAGTAATAAATTATCAAATTGTTGCTGTAGATTGTTATATAATCTTTCATTTTAAATAATATCAAAATCGTTCTAAACAAACTTTTTGTTTTACCAGGTCTTATAGTTGAATGGGGAAAACTCTCATCAAAAACAATTTTCAATCTCGGGACAGCACCTGTAAACCAAATATTCATAAAGTTATTTAGGTGTTCTGGTCAAACAAAGTTTCAGTGTAAAGAGGACTAGAATATTTATGAACTTTATGAACACTTTTAACATACAGGTAATAATGTCTGTGCATCTGTAAATTGTAAATTCAACTGTCTATATCTCATACAAAGCTTTTTGTATACATAAAAAAACAATCCAAAGAAAACTCACACAATTTGCGTCACATGAATAACTTTAATTCTTTTCCCAATTTTTCCACAACTGTGCAAATGTATACATTTACAATCTTTATTGATTTATTGTATCTTAGTTATTCTACTCTACTCTAGTCTAGTCTTGTCTAGTCTAGTATAGTATAGTATAGTCTATCCTGTGTCCAATGTCAAGTCCAATCTTGCAACAAGACACAACAGAATAAACAGCAGCAGGAACACACTTTCAAATTATAACAATTATCTATTTAAATCAGCTAAGTCTTACTGTTGATATATTTTTTGAGTCAAAAAAAAGAGACGAGGAGCTTACTATGTTTGCTTGGAGCAGACGGCCGAAAACGTCCTAAGAAGAAGGAAGAAAACAAGTGTCATCTTGTGGTTATTACATGTTGCAATAAATCATAGAATAAACTAAGGCAAATACTCACTCAACAAAAATTAATTCAATACAAATTTTGTGAGTGACTAATATCTATTATTTGCTATTGTCTGAAATGTTTTGATCATTTTTAAAACAGGAATAATGCTGAAAATATTAATGAAAAAAGAACATTTAAATTCTGGGGCTAAACCAAAAAAGGTGTAATTTTTTACACCATATTTGGTGTAAATGACACAAGCAAAAATATTTTAGTCACAATAGCAAATGTAATCTATAATACTTCCCAGGCAACAATGATCTTAAACAAAAAGAAAATTCCATCCTTAACTTTAAAATCATAGGACATGGTACTATTTAGAGTTGAAAATTAGCTTTTTTATCACTTAATTAAAGACTATGATATTCATTAGCTCAGCACTATTCAACACATTATGCGCTGTTATATTGACATGTTTCATATCAGTGATCTAAAGACATGTTTGCTTTGTTACCTTTGGCTAATGATAATGGAAGCTCTGTAATTATCCTTCTTGTTTTCATTAGAATTAATACTGTATATTTGTCATATTTCTTTTGCTTTTTTTCATTGGTTTATTTTATAGCTCAAGGGGGTAATTTCATTATAATTACTATCCACTTTGTTTTTTTGTGTTTTTTCATGTTGAACAGGAGCTAACAGTTGAAACCAGATATTTACATATTCTGCATAGATGGATATATAACTTTTTTTTTTTTTTTTTTTTTTTTTTTTTTTTTTAATCACTGTCTCACTTTAAATAAAGCTAAGCTTTCATGGTTTAGGTAAGTTTGGATTACCCAAAATAATTTTTGTTTGTTAAATGTCAGAATAATGATGGAGATAATTTGCCTTTTAAGATGTATGTCTTGGGTCAAATGTTTTGAGTATCCTTCTTACAATATTTCTACTTTTTGTATACAGATAGATCTTTCCTGGAGTGTTAACCACTGAAAGAGAGCATAGTGAAATATATGATGAGCTCTGTTGATTTAAAAAATGAGTGATTTGAATCTGATATTGCTGCTTACTTTTCATTAATTTAATTCTTGGAGGCACATTGTTGTGTTGATGTCGCTGATAACTGGGAACCTGTGGGGCTTCCCCCTCCTTGGGTTTGTGAAGAATTTCTGTATTCTCCCCCTCAGGCTTGGTGACCACCATGGATGTGAGCGGGGTCACAAAGCTGTACTTCAAGGACAACTCCAAAGCTTCTTTATTCACTTTTTCTTTCTCAGGTCCAGATAATAATAGCCTGTATAACAACAACTTATTAATGGACAGTGCTTACAACTGTGCCAATGTGCAGCATATAAATTGTTAAGGTGCCTTAATGACAAAAAACATGACAAAGGCTTCTAAAAGGATGCAAAAATGCAAGAATTTTATGTATTTTCTAAATGCATCTGAATTAATGCCATTAATAATAAAAGGTTAACAGTAGAGTAGTTAGCTGCTGTAATAACAGTCCAATATGGTGTGTCCATCCTTCCTATCCATCCATTCTTCCTATCATTTACCATCCACCTATCCATCATCATCTGCTGATCCTAGAATGGTTTACAAATGCAACAGAATCAAGAATTATTATGTTCACATTATTATTATGTTAACATGCTCAAGATTTGGAAACACAACTAGTCATGACAAATAATCTTAAATGAGTCGCAAAATTGTTTTTTTTTTTTTTTTTTTTTCTGATATTCAAGCTGGTACTGTGATGAATAATCAACTACAAAGCAAAACAAAGAGAAAGTGTCGCATATATACCACTTACTCCTTCTCTAAAAGCTGCTTAACTGTGAGGTAGGCCCACACCCTCTGAAGAAATCCGTCATTGACTGAAGAATCCACAGAGCCGTTTGTGTTAGAAAATGTCACTTTTCGTTTACTCTGTCAAAACCCAGAAAAAAATGTAAGATCAGCTTTCACTTACTTGATTCATTTTTTTTTTTTAAAGTTACACAAATAAATCTTACTGAAATGGCCACAACTTGTGGAGTGAAGACTTCAACATTGTTGTCAAGGATCTCACCAGCCACAACAATCTCAGAGCCATTATAATACTGACTGAAGTTAGTCTGGGTTAGGTTGGTTCCACCAATATAGATCATTGTGACATCTGTCAGCAGAGGAGTGGCCACTTCATCATAGAAACCCTGTTAATACATATTATTGAAATAATATGAATGCTTAATCTCTCCACAATAAAGACAGCTATGGAAAAAAGGGCCAATTTACCTTTAGCTGCAAATCTGCATTGGAGTCTTCATAAATCCGTCTTGCCACACCATTGTTCTGCAGCGACATTTTCTCCAAGAACTCAAAATTAACATCAAACCCAAAACCAAGACAGTAGAGAGGAAATTTTCCTCCAATGGCCTGTTTTATGTTTGACCGTATTGCTTCAAGATTTGTTACTCCTGCAACAACACAATAAAATTTGATACACCACAGACAGCATAGAGATACAAACAGTGCAATGAAATTCTTTTCAGGGGCAGACACAAAGAAATATGAGGTGTTCCAACAAATTTTTGTATGGTATCACTGTTTATTATAGTCAATTAACATAAAAACTATATCCTTACACTGAAAAATGAGGTTCATCTTATATTTTGTTTACTAGCAATACCCATACTTTCCAAATTTATTGTCATTTTGATTATTGTGTCAGTTGCCTATGTTGATGTAAGCTCCAAAGAATGGACACTGGTAAGAAATGTCCTTAACCTGTAGTTGGGTCTCCATCTGTGAGAAGTATAAGGATAGAAGCTGAACCTTCTCTGGGATGTGCATTCAGGATATGGGCTCCTTCCAACACTGCTGCGTTGATGTTTGTAGCTGACAGAGAAGGAAACAGTATTTCATTTACATCCTGTTGCAAAATGTTCAGTTCACTGAATAAAATTATCTCACCTCCTCTTTCTCTAATATTCAGCACAAACTGTCTGGCTCCCTCCAGATTTAGACCAGTGGCCTGAACAAGTTCTCGTTTCCAGTGAAATATTTTACTATCAAAACTGATGAGACCAAAGAAGTCATCTTCCGCCAGGTCATTTAAAATATGGAGTAAAGCAGTTTGGGTCTGTGAAGACACTGAGCTTTAGGTTTACATTTAGGTTTAGTAAGACACCATGGCAGATACCATGGTAACTATGTTTCATGTTAGTTTTCAACCTGTTGAGTTGAAATGGTAATGCAAAAGATAAATTATAACACACTTTTCAAACACTTTACCTGTTCTAAATCATAAATACCTGTTCCATTTTCCTGCCGTGCATTGAGCCACTTTGATCGATAACAAAGACAACATTCTTTGGTATTCGCGGAAGATTAGATGGAGCAAAGTGATGGACAAAATATCCATCTGAAGTCTAGGGGGAAGTAAGACTCAAGATAAATATATATATATATATATATATATATATATATATATATATATATATATATATATATATATATATATATATATATATATATATATATATATATATGAAAATATCAGAAAATAGACTAAATATTTTAGGACATACATTCATGATAAGACAAACTCTCAATGTTTGCTTCATTTTTAATTAATAAATAATGACATGGTGTAATATGTGGTGCTTGCTGTGATAGAGTTCAGTCAAGATCTAAAAACTTTACACCCTGGCAAGGACCAGGTCATTTAGATATTACAGTTTATCTCATCTGCTTTGTTGCATTTCTCAATTTAACATACATCCATGCATGGATGGATGGATGGATGGGTATGGTTTATGTAAAAACCAGTATAAAATGCTTTATTTAGTCTTATCTTGTTTTTACTAATGCTGCATACTTATACTGACCTAGAAATATTTAATGAGATGTATCAAGACTGTACAAGAACCCTGTATTTAGGATGAAATAAGTATTACCAAGAAAGTGATTAAAAAGGGATGAAAAATGTCACCTATAGAGGGGCCAGAGCAGAAATCCTTATGTAGGGAACATAATTATCTAGAGACTGGGAATTGATTGGTTCTTCTAAAGATGATACATTCCTTAATTTTCTTAGAATTGTTACTGATGATAACATGCCAAATATTTGATAAAGTTATGGGGAAACTAAGACTGTTTACTTACTGTACCATCTGAATAAAATTAAGGGAAAATTAAATATTGTGAAGTAAGTTGACAATTTAATATTACAACTTTAACTATAACAATAAGTTTATTCAGTGTGAAAATACTTGTAGTAATTATACCAAATTATTTAAGTTTTTCTTAAACATTGTGAATAATACTGTCTTTGCGAATTGCTACCAATTTTTTTTAAAAAGTTGAGTTTGGGTACTTTTTTTTATAAGATTTTCTTGACATAATGTTGACGGCACCATGTGCTGCAATTACAATCCAGAAAAAAAGATTGTCTCATGTCATCATAGAAAAGAGTTATGAAACAGAAAAATAAATAGATCCATTCAAAATGTATATGATGCTAATGCATGAATACTGCATTGTGATCCAATGTCTCACACTTTCTTCTATTTAGATTTAATTTGACAGAAATTTAAGGTGTTTAAAAAATTATCAGTATTTTACACATTTACCAAAGAAGTTACTGTATAAATCTATAACCTATGCTTGATACTTCATAACTAAATTAATACTTGATTGATTGCATTAATTTTTCAAATGAAAAATGACAAGTTGCCTGAAGGGTAAGCCTGATCAACTTCCAGACATTGCATTGCATTTTGACCAGCAGGATGTTGATAATGTACTGTATGATGCAATTGCTAATTGTTCATTTTGTAAAAATATGCATGAGAGCAAAGATGCATTTGCATAATGACAAAAGTAAAGAATTGCTTTTGTGGTATGCACAAGTGTTTTTGTGATATACACAAGTGACTGTAGGATGTGGAAAGTGAACAAGCAGTTTCAAGAATCACAATTCTGTTTTGAGAAATTCACCAGAGCAACAGAAATAACTGTGCACCACCTTTTATCATGACCGCCTCTCTCATTCTATAAATAATTTTTTAAAAAACAAGAAAGATTTCTAAGAAATTAGCAATACTTTACCGTGATGTCTCCCAATCCGTTGTCTCTGTTGACGTCATAAACAATAACTAGATCTCCATTCATACCTTCCTCTCCACAGCTGTCACAGGATTTTTGTTGATCCACTGTTGGATAGAAATATACCCATGCCTGCAAAACAAGCCAGGTCACACCATGTAGTGTTTGGGAGAGTTTACTTCCTTAGGCAACTTCTATGCTGAAGTTAAAATGTAATATAGCTTCAGAACCAGCTGTACCCGTTTGTCAAGATGTGTTTTGGTGATGGCATTAGCCAGGGCTTTGGTGCTCAGTCCTCCTTTCACATCAATGAAACTGATGCCAGCTTTCTCATGAATGTGCACGTCAGCCTTATAGTAAGAACAACAAAACAACGCGGTTAGAAACATTTAATGTTTGAACCACTGTTGGACAACATTCTTTTCAACAAACTTTGAAGTCTTTGACAGGCTTCATGGGTCGAGCATGGATCTGTAGCTCGTATTTGCCATGTGTGCGCTTCAGCAGTTCCTCATAGGTGAGCTCAAAGGTGACCTTTTTGTGGGCTGCCACAGTTACAGAGGTTTTAAATTCCTCCATGGTCCTCCCCACAGAGCTAAGAATACAGGCATTACAAATTTACAAATCAGGCAAATTGATCATAGGTATTAAAGCTGTTCAGTAACTATAAAACACAAGCTAGATTCCAGTACGGGACCTGGAAGTAAATAAATAATCACCTTTACCTGACAATCCCAGCACTTTGGCCACGGGACACAGCCCTCGTGTATTGCTCCTGAGCTTGCTCCTTAGTTTTCACAACTCCATCATACACTTCACCATCCATCATCCTATGGGTGACAATACAGAGCATTGTTCTAAAGTAGCCTAAGTATTCTTTTTACAATGGTACCCATATATTAAATATTCACAGCTGAAAACATGCTGTGTGTACACTAAATTAGACTAAGCTCTTCCTATTTTAGGTCAGTGAGGAATAAAAACATTATGAATATTTGCAGACCAGAAAAATGACTTGGAGATCTATTTTTTGGAGATGTTTTTACTTTTTTACATGAATTTTCCTGGTATTTGGTAATTGTCTTTTAAAGTGTATGACTTGGGTCAAACTCTATGGATATTCCGGCACAAACTTCTCACAATAGTTTACTGGAATTTTGGCCCATTCCTCTTGGAAGACCAAGTGTAACCAAGTCAGGTTTGTAGCCCACCTTGTTCACACACAATTTTCCAGCTATAACTGCAAAATTATCTTTGGGATTGATATCAGGGCTTTGGTGATAAAGGCATACAAATCTTATATATAAACTTCTGACTTTGAAGAAAGTAGAAAATTCTCTGAACAAATTTCACTTATTATTCTGGCATTTAGCAAACAGAAATTATTTTTGTAATTCTAGCTGATGTAACAGAAAAAGTTTTGTCTGATTTAATGTCAGACAGTAAGGAGAAAAAACATGTCTTCTTCTTTTGTGTATTTAAAGATTTGATTTCAGCTGTTGGTAATTTTCTGCACTCACATTCTGAATTTACGGATGAAGGCATTCTTGGGAATCTGAACATGGAATTCAATTTCTTTTGATTCATTCATACGATTGGCCACACGGCTTGTGATGATGGTGGTAGCGTATCGGCTGGTCACGGTGGAGTTGATGTGAAAGCTGTAAATGTCCCAGTCGTCCTGTGTAAACACAGAATGTAAATTTCTCACAAGGTGAGACATTGATTCCAGTGGTTGACAGCAAGCTAAACAAAGATCAGAAAAACATTGCGTGGGATGGTGAAATCTTATTAGTGTACCTACAGAAACACCTAATTGTACTCATTTTTTTGTCCTTTGGGTCACATTTTCAATAAACAAGTCTTTCCCACAGAAAGGCAAACATAGGCATGGTTATGAGTTGTATTACTTTAAAAGATCTCTCCGTTTTGACAGTGAAGGTTTTAAACATACAATTGAATAGCTCAGCTTTAAACTTTGAGTCTAAAGAGAGAATTAAATAACAGCTATCTCAGTGATTACTTCATCACTCTGTTTCACTGGTAATCATATGCAGACATTTTTATATTGTCTTCAACATTATCATCAAGATCACAATCCACTTAACTACAACTTCTATTATTAAATATGTAATCATAAGCTTCTCTAATTTAACAAATAATGAATCATTTATTACTTTAGTTAATCTTCTATTTTTATGTGTCTGCTGTCTGGAAACTTAACTTGCTTCCCCATTTTACTGCTTGCAGTTCCTCTTTTGTGGTTCTGTGACCCTGTGCCTGTTTGCCTGTTATCCCCTTTACATCACACTAGAACTGGGCTGCACCTTCTTGCAAGAGCTCGTTGTTGTCTTCCCATTACTCCTTGTCATAATCCCTGACATTGTATAAACTTTTTCTCATGATTAGATGCAGAAAGACAGAGATTAAAGCAAGGTTCACATAAAACAAAACACATAAGCACAACCTTATTGATTGTATTAAAGTCTTATTCTCATGTTAGTTGTAGATGTTTCTTTGCATTATTCATTTTAAGGGTTGACTTCTAAAAGCCTAATGTCCTATCATCTGTTTGTGAAACTTCAGCTTAAGCACATTTGGGTTATGCAGCAGCGCATTGATTTGAGTCAAAGCAACCAGTCCAGCTCTAAGTAGCTCGGGAAAAAAACAGAGTAAAGTTTTTTGGAGTGTCCAAGTCAAACTGGACTTAAATGTGATTAAGATATTGGGCTTGGCTATGTTACGAAGCTGCAGGTTAATGTAAGAAAAGATGAATTAACAAAATGGTATATTCAAGTATCTACTACTAATTGTTCATTTTACAATATTATACAGAAACCTTGAAGTGTAGTATGAGGAAATTCATATAACAACCTGAAATAACCCCAAGGCTACAAAGTTTCAGCCTGATTTTCTCTGTTTATTTATTACAAAGTTCACTCTGTTTGCAATTGTCAGAAAGTTACCGAGACCAGAAATGTCAGTTCTCCAACAGCTGCTAAATTATTGTTAAACGAATATACTGACAAACTGTAAAAATTCCATACGTAAATTTTCTATAAAGTAGTTATCGGTCTTTCATGCTGTTAGATTGTACCGTTTTTGGTTGTCCAGTAGCCAAAGCCAGCAGCAGTCCAAAGATGGTAAGTTTTATTACAGCTCTTTCCATTCTGCCCCGTAGTACAGCCAAAGTGAATCTGATGTTGGCCCATACATTTTTATAGCAAACTCTCTTGTTCTCAAACTCCTCCTTTAAAGTGATGGGAAGTATGGCTCTTTTCAAAGAGCTCCCAAAGACTCTTTTGGCTCCCAAATGACTCTTAATTTATTATCATCAGTAACCTTATATTTTAGCTTAACTTGGCAAATATGAATGTTTTGTATATTAATAAATCCTTTTGCATTTAGTATTTCTATGAGAAGCCTTATACTTGTCTAATTTTATGTATTTGTTCTGCTACAAAAGCAGGAATCTTACTTTTGTGTAATATTTTAATAAAACTTCATTTTTATT
This sequence comes from Anableps anableps, assembly GCA_014839685.1. Taxonomy (NCBI): domain Eukaryota; kingdom Metazoa; phylum Chordata; class Actinopteri; order Cyprinodontiformes; family Anablepidae; genus Anableps; species Anableps anableps. The sequence goes on from CM026069.1 coordinate 19,252,109, forward strand.
TAACACCAAATGAATAAAACACTACAAACAAATCTAGTTTTTGCACATGACCCTTCACTACTCCTTATCAGCCTAGTCATTCAGTACACAAAAGGCTGCTCTTTATCCAAAACATTTACTGTAACGCTAATGTGTGGATAAATTTACTGCTCACAGGGAAAGTCCAGAATCCAGTCTCTGGCCTTAACTTCATTACCCTATTAGAGTGTGATGATTTTTGAACAAATGATATAAAATAAACCAATAAACTTGCTTCATATTAAGTGTCAGTTAAGCATTTCACAATTACTGACTGACTGCATAATCTCACAATGGAAATATTTAAAATTTCAATTTGATTAATCTAGGGTGGGAGTATCACAGATTAAGGAAAAAGTACAAAATCTCCAGAGTCACAGACAGCACTTGACCCTTTATGCTTCACAAGGCTGGAGCACACAGAGAGAGGGATCATTGGACATTCCTCTTTGCACAATACTCCCACTTCTCTAGATCCCTGGGTCTCCTCTTATGCTTCATTTTCTTCAGCTCTCCCACACTTTTTCTTTAGGATTTAGGTCTTGAGACTGAGATGGTTGTGGAAAAAGGTAAAATTATGCCTTCAGTCAATCCTTGGCCTATGTTTGAAATGTTCAAGCATGTGGAGCTGTTTTGAAGGTATTGACCTAACAAGATTATGAGAATTTGGGAAAGTGTTTGGCAGCAGGTGTTCGCAGTAATAGATTTTAGGTTTCAGTTCAAGCAAGAACAAAGTGAAGAAGTTTACATTTTAAGCATGAAGAAAATACATGTTTAGAGCAAATGTCAAAAGATTTGTTATCCTGTAATAAATCTTTTGTAGCTTACTACCATTAGCATGAGATTGTGTGCGTGAATGACTGAATGCAGTGTGAAGCACTTTGGGGTTCTCTGAACTAGATAAAGCGCTATACAAGTACAGGCCATTTACAATTTCTTTTTACTATTTATGTAATAAACTCTGTCCAGAAGTCAAAGACTGTAATTCAAAAGTGGAAGAAAGTATTTTAAGGTGATCTGTGAGGAGGGCTGTTTGTTGTGTCTTAGTTTTTTTTTAATAGCTTTATGAAAATGAAATTAAAAAAACAGCTGTTTATTGTCTAACATTTCAGGGATGTGACCAGAAAGGCTTGAATTACTGTTTTGAATCTTAAACACAGGGAGAAAGATACACAGATCAAATCTTTAAGGCATTTGCTGAATTGTTCAAGAGGAACTAAATAGATTATGATGGAAAATTACAAGACTGAAAGCGCAGATGAAAAATGAACCAGAAGATTTTGTGAGATTAGAATATAACAACAAAAACAACACATACTCAGACAGTCTATGTTAAACCTTTATTTGTGACTCTTAACAATCACCAAATTTGACATTCCTGTATTACCATCATGCTATCACAACTTACCAAAAATAGGACCACAAAGTAATTTCTTAAAATCAACCAAAGGCATAATCTATAATATATTAATATATTATGTAGTCGTGGGATGACTGCTTCAACATTTGGCCTGATTGCCAATGTTTTGCTGACACTGATAACATAAGCATCATCCTATGACTTACAGTTTAAATCAGGGCGATTCTAGTATTGCTCATTCTTCAGGTTTCCATTGGATCAATATATGCTTTTTTCAAGTGTGTTTCTTTGCATTTTCAGATTTGTTTGAATTTTATTGATAGAATGAAGCTGGTCAGTGAAGGCACAAAAAATTCTTTTATATGTCATCAGTTTGTCATTTGTAAAAATGTCATCAAGGTTAAGCAAAAAAAGCAGATTTTTAGATTGTTTTTGCAACAAATTACTCTTGAAATGTCATTCATTTTGAACAATCCTAAAATACTATTGACAGTTTTATTATTATGACATTAATCCCCCTGATCATTTTGGTAACTTGAACTGATGCCACCCACAAACTAAAAATAGTTTTGAGCTAAAGTTTAGCAACAAAGATGTCATTCAAGGGTCTCTGCAGGGCATAGTCAGCTGATGTAAGCCAGCAACCGATTGGCAAAGGTTGGATAAAACTGTAGTCCATTACAGTGGAGCTGTAAAAGATTAAAAACACAGTTAGTTTAAACTTTTTTTAATTCAAACTTCTGGGAAAAATATATAAACACACAAGAAAGTACCTTGCAACATTAATCTCTCTTCCATTAATTCGTAGCGTTGTGTAAGAATGTTGTACCTCCTCATAATCTGCTGGCTTCAAATCTAGAGATCAAGACATTTCACCACCATGTTTGCACTAACTATTCACAAAAGAAGTCATAGTTCATCTTCAGCAACTGACATGAGTGGACTCTTTAAATACAGTGCCTATAAAAAGTATTCACCCCCTTGGATATTTTACCCTTTATTGCTTTTACAAATCAGAATCAACAGAATTGGACTGCTATTACAAAAAAAATTACAAAGAAAAAAAACCTTTGATGTCAAAGTTAAAATTGATTTCTACAAAATAACAAATAAAAATATTTAGCATAAAATAAGTGATTGCATAAATTGTCACCCCCTTCAAGTCAGTATGTAGTAGATATGCCTCTGACTGCAATCTCAGCAAGGAGTCTATGTGGATAGGCCTCGATCAGGCTTGCACGTCTGGACGCTGCAGTTTTACTCCATTCTTCCTGCTAAACTGTGTGGGGATCGGCTGTGAACAGCCCTTTTCTTGTCCAGCCACAAATCCTCGATCAGATCGAGGTCTGAGCTTTGACTGGGCAACTCCAGAACACTCACCTTGTTGGTAAATGGTAAATGGCCTGTAGCGTTCTGTCAAGTCCAGCAGACCCCAAAGTGCTTCACATTACATTCAGTCATTCATACACACATTCACATACTACTGGTGATAAGCTACACTGTAGCCACAGCTGCTCTGGGGCAGTCTGACAGAAGTGAGGCTGCCCTGCTCTGGAGCCACCGAGACCTCTGACCACCAACAGCAGGGAAGGTGGGTGAAGTGTCTTGCCCAAGGACACAACTGAGACAAATGGAGTGAGGGTTTGAAACGGCAACCCACCAGTTAAAGGACAAACTCCTACCACTGTCTCCACCATCAAACCATTTCCATGTAGCTTTAACTGGATGATTTGGGTCGTTGTCCTGCTGGAAAATAAATGTTCTCCAAAGCCATAGTTCCTTTGCAGATGGAAAAAAATTGCGGGGAAGGTTATGATTACATGAGCGTGCACATACACAAGTGTGATTGTCAGCACTAAGACCTTTCTCCTGGTTCTGATTGGTTGTTTCTGACCAGGAGTGGTGTATTTCTGCAAATGGCAGGAGGACCGCAGGAAGGAGCAGATGAGCTCAATTTTTTTCCACAGATAATCTGTCTCATATTGTACAGTCAGGACACAGTAACAGTTTTAATAAATATGTAAAAAAACCATGTTTTTATAAAAGTTACCTAATGCAGCTTTAAAGGAGGTGAATATTTTTGCCATGGGTCACCTTAACAGAATATTTTCCATATTTGACGAGGATTTTTTTTTAAATGACGGCAAAAAATTTGAAGGCCATCCATCATTTTGACAGATTATAATTCATTCCCCTGACTCCTTGGTGCAGGCGTGCAGACATTTTCAACTTTACGCACAGAGTGCATCGCAAAGGAAACTAAATCAATTAATAAAAAAATAAAATAAAAATCCTATCTGAATATCATGTCTTACCTGGACACTAAACTAAAAGCATCTTGCTGATCGGGAGAACATTGAAGGTCTGGCTTGGGTTGGATTTTTTAGGTCCGATCTAAACTCTTATGCAGATTTCTCCTCCAGATGGGGGTTGGAAGGAAGTTGTGAGGCTGTGCATTCAGACCACAGCAGGTTCATAATTTAAGCCCATATATTTAATTTCATTATTCGTTTGTAGTTATTGGGGCTATATTCAGTTGTTTTTTGTCACTGTGGAGAAAAGGTTAGATGTGTTCATCTGCTTGATGTGTGATGGGATGTGGATTCTCTGTTCAGCTTGTTCAATATTATTTAAACCGAATAAAAATTAAATGCAACTAACTAGCCTATGTCATTATTATCATTTAAAAAATTGACAGGTAAGAATAGATTATGACAGAATTTTTTTGACACCATCAGTCAAAATGATGGACAGCAAAAAAGTCTAGTGCAACCTCTGATCTATGCAATCACTTATTTTATTTTAAATATTTTTGTTTGTCATTATTTTGTAGAAATCAGTTTTCACTTTAACATCAAAAGGTGTTTTCGTCAAAAAAAACAAAACAAATGATGTTGATCATGATTGATTTGTAAAAGCAATAAAAACAGTAAAACATCCAAAGTGCTGAATACTTTTTATTGACACTATATGTTCTTGAACTGGTCTTAAAGAGACCTTTTACTCACCCAAAAACCCTTCAGTGTTGTTGGCAATTGGCCTCTGTCTTAAAACAGGCCAAAGGAATTTGGTGCCGTCCTTCTCATGAAATAAGATGATCACTCGTATGTCTTCCACTGTAATATCTATTTCCTTATCTCGTCGGAACACTGAAAGACTAGAAAAGTACAAAACCATCTGGAGAAAACAATTCATATATCATAAGTAAATATTGTTAAATTGCTGCCCCTCTTAATGCTAAAGGGTTGGAGAACAACAGAAAATCTAAGATTCATTTAAAACATGGTTGCTCACCAAAATTTAGCCAGCAACATAAAGAGTAATGGGATATAAATTTAGATTATAACTGTAAAATAGATTCAGAATTCATTTTTTAGCAAATTATATAAATTTGTTGTCTACAGATAAGTTACTTGTTTTAAACAAAAAGATGACTGATGTGACTCATGTGAAATGGTACCACGGCAGGGTGGTGACGTGCAACTAAATGGGTATTTAGGAGCTGTTTTTATCTCGTCCGTTTTGTATGGCTGTCTGAGGTGCTTTTGCATATTTCCACTTTGAAATCCAAATTTCTTTGTTCAGAGATCTAGGAACCAGATATAATAAATACATGCAATGGACAGAAAAAAGCCAGCTTTCTCTATACAGTATATAGCTGATGGACTTTTTAATAGTTATGTCTTATTGTTTTCTAACTAACTAAGTTTACCATACTCTGCATCTGGAAATATTTTAACTCTTGAGTAATTCTGAATATTACCTCCCAGCTGTGATGTGATCCTCTCCTGTGTGGCGTGTTGTAAGCTCTCCCTGCTGAATGCTGATCCCCTCTGGATCAACTGCAACATGCTGGTCAGTTCGGACATGGATCATTATCTTCTTAAAACCCCCATTTGTCATTGAATCCAGCTCACCGTTCATATACAGCTCTGATATCAGAGTAGCGAAAACAAGGTCAACCATCCACAAAAAAATCATGGCATAAATAAGGAATTTAAAACAAAAGGAAAA